>CAUYNB010014133.1:0-28519 GCA_963574225.1 Lagothrix lagotricha
CGTGTGCTCTTCCGATCTTGGGACTGAGATCCTGCTGACCCTGGTCACTCTCATGTGGGGCTGGGACTGAGATCCTGCTGACCCTGGTCACTCTCATGTGGGGCTGAGCTGTTGCTGACCCTGGTCACTCTCATGTGGGGCTGAGCTGCTGACCCTGGTCACTCTCATGTGGGGCTGGGACTGAGATCCTGCTGACCCTGGTCACTCTCATGTGGGGCTGGGACTGAGATCCTGCTGACCCTGGTCACTCTCACATGGGGCTGAGCTGTTGCTGACCCTGGTCACTCTCATGCGGGGCTGGGACTGAGATCCTGCTGACCCTGGTCACTCTCACGCAGGGCTGAGATCCTGCTGACCCTGGTCACTCTCACATGGGGCTGAGCTGCCGCTGACCCTGGTCACTCTCACACGGGGTTTGGGCTGCACTGCTCATGACCCTGGTCACCTGGGGACCATCAGTGCCCACAAGGGCCATGTCTCAGGAAAACCAGCAGAGGCACCCCAGCCCCAGGTGAAGGAGCTTCCTGGGCGGGCCGAGGCTGGCCAAGCGCACGACACGCCCTGTGGTGACACATCAAGCTGCACCTCACAGGCTCTCTCCTAAAACCTGGGGTCTTGTCGACACCGTGCCTGATGGCTGCGCTGGCTCCCATCGGCTGCAAGCTGCCTGCCACGTGGTCACCACCTGCCAAGCCCTGCAGGGGACTGTGCTGGTCGGTCACTTCTAGAGAAAGGTGACAGTTAACTGTGATTCCATCAACTACGGAAATGAGCTCGTGCAGACATTTTGGGAAGGCTGAGGACAGTGCCGGGGCCCCAGCTTCCTGGCTCTGCAGCTCTGAGGGTCTAGAAGATTCTCTCTAGACAAATAACTTTGTTCACCTGTGAGGGGCTTGCTGTGAAGTCGCCCTTTGGGTCCTTCTGTGGTTGGAAACCCATTTTTGGCTGACCAGGTGTGGGGGTGCAGCTGCTGGATGGGCCGGGCCCTCCTTGCTCCAACCACCTTAGAAGGATAATCTCCTGCCCTGCCGGTTTCACGTTGACCTCCAACTGCGGGGACCTCACTCAACGGAGGAGGTGCTTCCATCGAAAACAGCTTCCACTGGCAGGAACACAGAGCAGGAGACCCCGGTGGCACCACTGGGGGGAGCGTGAGTCACCATCACTCAGTGGGAGGGAGCGTGGACCCACGTCACTGATGGGAAACTCATTCTGTGCTATCCAGGAAAACCGCGTGGAGGTGGCCCCAGTCCCAGCAACTCTATTTAACCCCAGAGGCTCATTCATAAGTGCCCCCCGGAGGTATGTAAAGAATGCTCAGGGAGCTGCATTTGCATAGCAAGAGCCAGAAGCAATACACACGTCTGGCAGAACAAGCTGTGGAACAGAACGTCACCGAGCATGGAGGACGGCGACGGACCACGGCTGCGCACGCGGACAAAACCCCGAAGCACCCGAGGTCAGAAAGAAAAGGTTCCCTCCCTGCTCACCACGGGGCCATGTCCTGATAAACCCGTGTCCCAAGTTGGAAATGCACTGAAACACTTAACTCTCCAAACACCATGGCTGAGCCCAGCCCACATTAAACACATCAGGCCCCTTATGTTTGCCGACCACTGGGCAAAGTCGTCTGGCGAAAGCCTATGTTATGTGCTATCTTGTGACCTGACTGCTGAACTGAGATGGTAAGATTTGACTGTGTGCATACTGGAAGCATGGATTCTAGTGAACATGTAACCCTTCAGAATTACTCTAAAGTCAAAGACCTATTGTCAAACCATGGTAAGCTGAAAATCGTACTGTGTACAAAAATGGGCAAAACCGAACACACAGTGCGTAAGTGTAAACATGCACGTGGTAAGGTTACACAGAAAAAATCATGAATATGAAATTCAAGATCTGTCTAAGGGTGTGGCAGGGGAGGAGAGTACCGGACGGGAAAGGCCCCAAGAACTCTGTTTCTCACACAGGGCGCTGGGTCACTAGGTGGTTATTTACTCTTAAAAACTATTTTAATTCACATACCATGAGTTCGCCCCTTTAACGTGTACAATTCAGTGGAATCTCAGTACATTCTCAGTTGTGTAATCATCGCCACAGCCTAATTCCACATCTGCACCTCCTCTGAAGGAACCCCCACGCTCATCTGCTCCGACCCCTCACTCACACCTTCCTGCCCGAAGAAGTGGGAATGAAATGGGATGCTTGTCGCACAACTGGAGGATGTTTGTGTCTTTTCTGGGAATGTCTCAATCCCTCGCCCATTTTTACATCTGATTCTTTTTATTGTTGAGTTATAAGAATTCTTTATATACTACAGACACTAGACCCTTATTAGATAATTTGCAAATATTTTTTCCAATTCTTATATTTTCACTTTCTAGTTTTCTTGGTGACATAAAAGCTGGCAATTTTCATAAAGTTCAAGTCATTGATTTTTTTCTTTAGTTTCTGTTTTAGTTGTCAAGCCCGAGAAATCCTTGACTGACCCAAGAGACAGAGAATTACGTCTCTGTTTTCCTCCAGGAGTTTTTAGCTCTTACATTTAAGTCTTTGATTCATTTTGAATTAGTTTTTGTATATGGTGTGAGTTAAGGGTTCAATTTCATTCTTTTGCATGCAGATGGAATTGTTTTCTTTCTTTGCTGGGTTGTTCATTGCTGGTGCATAGAAATACAATTGATTTTCGTATATTGATCTTGTATCCTGTAACCTTGCTGAACTTACTTGTATCAAATTATTCTTTGGTAGGTTTTTTAGGCTTTTTAAATACACAAGACAATGCCACCTGTGAAGATTGTTTTACTTCTTCCTTCCCAATATAAATGCCTTTTATTTCTTTTTCTTGCCTATTTTATTCATTTTCATTCTTTAAAAATCACACATTTCATATATTTTATATAACCACTGATTCTTGGGATATCCAGCCTCTGTTTTCTATTAAAAAGTTAAAATGGTAAGTGTTTTTAAAAAGAATTTTGGCTAACAGTTCCTGATGTAGCCTCTACGTCTCCCCTCTAAAGTAGTTACAAAGACACAGGCAAAGGGAAAAGGAGTAACACCAGGACCAAAGCCCAAACCCACTGCCAGGATCTGACGGGGATTTTCACGAACCACGGGCAGCCCTCACCACTGCCTTCCTGACTGGCACAGGCAATCACAACCGGGCAAGTGTGATCTTAGCAAGTAAAATGTTTTTGGAGGCAGAGAACAGACAAACTCAGTGGGCAGCGTGCAATGGGAAGTGGACCGAAGGAAAATACAGTCCTGGAGGCTATCTGAGCCACATTAGGTGGACGCCTGCAAAACAGCGGGAATTGAGAACCTGCGTTTATTAATTCAACAAACTTTTTTGAACACATATTATGAGTGAGTTCTGTGTTGAGAGCAGAAGCTACAACAATCAACCAAACTGTACTCCTGGTACCACGGAGCAGTCAGCAGAAAGACAAAACAAAAAGGCAAAATCAAAACAACCCAAAATTCAGCAAGGGGTGTAAGGAGGGGAGGAGACAGGGTGGTCAGGAGGCATAAAATCAGGAAGGGTACAGTGAGGCTCAACATTACCATCAGTCAATGGGATATCATCAACATCTACAGACGACATTATCCAGCAGCAGCACGGCCGCGTTCTTCTCCGGCTCACAGGAACATTCACGCAGAAAGACCACTGATCACACCTCAGCAAACTTAGGAGAAATCATGCAGTGTCTGCTTTCAGACCACACTGAAATTCAACCAAAAATCAGCAGCAGAAAGATAACTGAAAAATCACAAAAACATGCGGCAATTAAACAACACATTTCTAAACATACAGGACAAAGAAGTAATACCAAGAGAAATTTAAAAATATTTTGAAGTAAAATGAAAACACAAGTTATCAAAATTTGTGGGTTCCAGCAAAAGCAGTACTTAAGAGAAGTTTATAGCACTGAATGTATACATTAAAAAGAAGATCTAAAATTAGTAACTGAAGCTCCTAGCTGAATAACACAAGAATATCAAATTAAATCCAAAGTAAAACAGGCCGGGTGTGGTGGCTCACACCTGTAATCCCAGCACTTTGGGAGGCCAAGGAAGGTAGGTCGCTGAAGTCAGGAGTTTGAGACCAGCCCGGCCAACATGGTGAAACCCTGTCTCTACTACAAAAATTAGCCGGGTGTGGTGGTACGTGCCTGTAGTTCCAGCTACTTGGGAGGCCGCGTCAGGAGAATGTCTTGACTCCAGAAGGTGGAGGCTGCAGTGAGCTGAGATCGCACCATTGCACTCCCGCCTAAGCATCAGAGCAAGACTCCATGTCAAAAAACGACAACAAAGTCGAAGTAATAAGAAATTAGAGCTGAAAACAATGAAATCAAAAACAGGAAATCAATACAGAAAAGTAACGACGCCAGAGCTGGTTCTTTGAAAAGATAAAGAAAGTTGATACCTCTTCAGGCAGGTAAGAAAAAAAGACAAACGCTGATATGAAAAATGAGAGGGAACATCACTCCAGATCCCATGGACATTAAAAGGACAGTAAGGCAATACTATGAACAACTCTATGCTCCCAAATTTGATAACCTAGACGAAACGGGATCAACTCCTTCTAAGACACAATCTGCTAAAATTCATACAAGAAGAACCAGCCAGTCTAAATAGGCCAGTATCTACTGAAGAAATTGAATCAATAATGAACAACTTTCCACAGCAGAAAGCATCAAGCCCAGATGAGCTTACTGGTGAATTTTGCCTAACATTTAAGGAATAAATTATATGAAATTTCTATCATCTCTTTTAGAAGACAGAAGCAGAGGCAATACTTCCAAGCTCATTCTGAGACCAGCATCCCTCTATTACACAAACCAGATGAAAATAAGAAAACTATAGACCAATATCTCTCATGAGCACAGATGCAAAATCCTCAACCAAATATTATCCAATTGAAAGCTACAATGTGTGAAAAGAATTCTACAGTAAGACCATGTGGGCTTTACCCCAGGTATGGAAATCTGAATGAGCATTTGGAAATCAATGTAACCTATCACATCAACAGGCCAATAACAACAAAAAATTACGTGAGCAGATCAGAGATGCAGAAAAAGCATTTGACAACAATTCCATACCCACTCATGATAAAACTCGGTAAACTAGGAGTAAAGGGGAACTTCGACTTGATACAGAACATGTACAGCAGGAACGGTGAGAGACACACAGCTTCCCACTAAGATCAGGAAAAGGCGAGCACATCCTCTCACCACTCCTTTTCAACATCACACTAGACGTCCCAACTAATGCCGTAAAAAAGGAAATAAGAAGTATACTGATTGGGAGGGAAGAAATAAAACTCTTTGCAGATGACACGATTGCGTAGAAAATCCAAAAGAACTGACTGCCCCTGGCCCTGCCAAGTCCCTCCTGGAACTAATAAGCAATTCCAGCAAGTCTGCAGAATACAAGGTTAATGCACAAAGTCAACTGCTTTCCTGTATACCAGCAACGAACAGTGGAATCTGGAATTAAAAACACAGTATCATTTACATTCCCTCTGCCAAAGAAAATGCCTTTGTATAAATCCAACTCACTCTTTCTCTATCTCTATATACATGATCTATATAAGGAAAACTACAAAACTCTGATCAACAAAGTCAAAGAAGAATGAAACAGAGAGATATTCTATGTATATGGATGGAAAGAATCAATATTGAGTCTTTCAAGACGTCAGTTCTTCCCAACTTGATCTATAAATTCAATGCAATCCTAATCAAATCCTAGCAAGTTATTTTGTGACTATTGACAAACTGACTTTAAAGTTTATACGGAGAGGCAAAGACCCAGAATACACAACAAAACACTGAAGAAGAATGAAGCTGGAGGACTGATACTGCCTGCCCGCAAGGCTAACGTGACAGTAATTTAGAGAGGAAGGCACTAGTGAAAGAATAAACGGGTCGATGAAACAGACCCACACAGATACAGCCGACTGGTCTTTCACAAAGGAGCCACGGGAATACAGTGGAGAAGAGCCTTGGCGGCAAATGGTGCTGGAACAACTGGATGTCCACATGCAAAGAAATGAATCACGTCGACGCACACATTACAGCTTTCACCAAAACTGGCTGAAAACAGATCAGAGACCAACTATAAAATGCAAAACTATAAAAGCCCTAGGGAATACCTACATGATCTACGTATGGTGGTGAACCTTTCCACACAATAGCAAACTGACTTCATGAAAATGAAACACTTCTGCTCTCTGAAAGACACTGTCAGGAGAATGGGGAAAAGGCAGACTAGAAGACAGGACTTGAAAGAGACGTGTGATAAAGGACTGTTCTCTGAAATGCATAGAAAACTTTCTTAACCAGAAAACAAAACTCGCTGGGCGCAGTGGCTCATGCCTGTAATCCCTGCACCTTGGGGGGCTGAGGCAAGCGGATTGTTTGAGCTCAGGATGACACCAACCTGGGCAACACGGTGAAACTCAGCCCCCACGAGAAAAAAGAGAGGAAGTCAATTAGAAATGAACGCATTTCAAAACGGGCTGTAAAGATTTTAAAACCTCATCACAGAAGGTATTAATATAGAGATGGCAAAGGATCATATGAAAAGATGCTTCGTATCACATGATCAGGGAAACACTAGAGAAACAGTGAGACCCCACCACACAGCCAGCAGAAAGGCCGCCAGCCAGAATGCTGACAACAGCAAATCCGGGTGAGGATGAGGAGCAACGGGAACCCTCATTCACTGTGGGCAGAGGTGTGAAATGGCATAGCTGCTCTCACTGTGGGCAGAGGTGTGAAATGGCACAGCTGCTCTGGGAGACAATTGACAGTTTCTAAAGGCACTCTGACTGTGGGTCCAGCAATCGCACTCCTTAGCGTTTACTCTAAGGAGTTAGGAAGTTATGTCTGAACAAAAACTTACACATGGGTATTTAGAGCAGCTTTATCCACTATTGCCCAAACTTGGAAACAGCCAGGATTGTTTTTTAGTAGGTGAATGGATAAATGAATCTGGTACATCAAGACAACAGAATATGATTCAGTGCTAAAAATAAATGAGCTCTCAAGTCACGAAAAGACGGGGAGGAAACGTAAATGCATATTACTGTGTGAAAGACTCTGAAAAGGCTACATACGTGTAATTCCAGTCACGTAACACTCTGGACAGGGCTAACTAAGGAGACAGTAAGCACGTTGGTGGCTGCCAAGGCGTGGAGTGGGGGATGCGCGGGGGCAGAGGCTTGCTGAGGCGCAGACACGGTTGGTTCGACACCACAGTGCTGGATACACCCTCAGACATTTGTCAGACCTACGGTATGTCCAGCGCTGAGTGAGTCCTGGGTGGGCACCGGGTGGAGAACCACCCAGCTCCCGATCCCCACATCTGCCAGGTGCCTGTCTCACAGCAAGTGTGCCTGCAGATCAGAGCTTCATGGCTGTCTTGAAAACTTAATATGAAAAACCGATCCGACACGAAATCCACTCATGCTATTACACAAAATTTCAACTTTCTGTTTCTCAAAAGAAAAGGAAGGAAATTTTATTAACTGTTACCGATTTTTGAATGGTCTAAAATGTATTATCTATTTATATAATGACTTATCTCAAACTTTAAGGAGTTACCTCTTCAAATTCTAAATCACAAATCTCCTTACAGCCACTTTAAGCTTAAAACCTGGCATGAAAGTTCTATTCAGGGAAGCAAGTTCGTTTCCTATTAAAATTTCTTAACATTTTGTTTGAAACAGTTGTACAATTTTTCAATATTTAATATTTTCCCCTAACAGTCATTTCTTTGCAGAACACAGAGAACACAGGTAAGTCCCTGGCTCTCTCAAGCAGAACACACACCACACTCTCAGGGGCTGCCAGTGTGGGGGTGCCGTCCTGGGCTGGCCTTCCGGGTGGCCGCTACCGCCGTGGGCGGGGTCAGGAGACCCACCGGGCAGCACAATTTGGGAACTGCTCCAGTTGGGGCTGCGAGGGCACGGCTGGTGCTGATGGAGGTCGGAGCCAAGGATGGACGGGGCCGTGGAGTCCCCGGAGTGGGCTCGTCGCTGCTGCACAGGGGGCGGGCCAATGCCGAGGCGGGCAGGAGAAAAGTCCCATTTTCAGCTCTTGATGTGGATGCGCTGGTGCTGCGACCCGCCTCCAACAGGTGACGCAGAGGCGTGGGGCAGGCTGTGCAGAAATGCGGCTGTGGGTGCTGGCCCCACCCCCAAGCCTCCAGACCGCCCCACTGCCCCCGTGGGCGATCCTAGAGCCTGGGGTAATCCTGCTGCTCCTCCAGGAACTGGGGACCCCTTGCTCTTCTGCGTTGGGGAGAACCTGGCCCATCTCCCCTGCATGCTCTGTTCACTCACCTTCCCTGGGGAGAAGAGTGTGGCTCCTCTTTGTTAAAAAGGTCTTTTAGAGGCTGGGCATGGTGGCTCACGCCTGTAATCCCAACACTTGGGAGGCTGAGGTGGGTGGATCACAAGGTCAACAGTTCCAGATCAGCCTGGCCAAGACGGTGACACCCCGTCTCTACTAAAAATACAAAATTTAGTTGGGTGCAGTGGTGGGTGCCTGTAATCCCAGCTACTTGGGAGGCTGAGGAAGGAGAATTGTTTGAACCCGGGAAGGGGAGGCTGCGCTGAGCCAAGATCACGCCATTGCACTCCAGCCTGGGCGACAGAGCAAGACTCCATCTCAAAACAAAGAATCTTTTAGGACACACAGCGTGGGGGTAGAAACACATCATCAACCCGCTGATAATACGAGAGACCAGATGCTCAGACCGGGCAGAACACCCGGAGCCAGGCTGGTCCTGAATGCTGCACGTGGCTGGGCCCCTCCCGGAACCAGACCCGCACGGGGGCCTGGCAGGTCCTGAAAGCTGCACGAGGCCCGGCCCCTCCCGTAAGCAGGCTCCGAGCAGCCGGCTCCCCCGCCACCCTCCTCCTGTCCTCTCCGCCCCCCCGGAATAGGCAGCAGAGGGGTCCCCGTTCTTGCTTCCCTTGCAGCCCCATCTATATTTCCACGCTGTGTTCAATGAGGCCTGCAGAGCAGCACTAACCCCCTATGAAGTCAGAGGGGACTCGACCAGGAGCAGAACAAGGGGCCACCTCGGTCCGAGCAGGACCCGCCACAGGCAGAATCACCCCAAGCCCTGAGGGAGAAATCCCTGCGGACAGAGAGGAGGGTCCCCCGAGAAACCCCTGTGGAGGGAGAGGAGGGTCCCCCGAGAAACCCCTGTGGAGGGAGAGGAGGGTCCCCCGAGAAACCCCTGCGGAGGGAGAGGAGGGTCCCCAGAGATACCCCTGCGGATGGAGAGGAGGGTCCCCCGAGAAACCCCTGTGGAGGGAGAGGAGGGTCCCCCGAGAAACCCCTGCGGAGGGAGAGGAGGGTCCCCCGAGAAACCGCTGTGGAGGGAGAGGAGGGTCCCCCGAGAAATCCCTGCGGACGGAGAGGAGGGTCCCCCTGAGACACCCCTGTGTATGGAGAGGGTCCCCCAAGAAACCCCTGTGGAGGGAGTGGAGGGTCCCCCGAGAAACCCCTGCGGAGGGAGAGGAGGGTCCCCCGAGAAACCCCTGCGGACGGAGAGGGTCCCCCGAGAAACCCCTGCGGACGGAGAGGATGAGTCCCCTAGCCTTCCCCAGAGGCCTCCAGGAAGCACCGAGGCCTCGTTTGGCCTCCCCGGCACCCCGCCCAGCACAACACTCCCTGCACGTTTTGCTATGCTCTCTTTGGGATATCAACCTGTACATTATTTTTGTTTTCTATCCAATTCATCTTAATTCTGGCTTGCTTGCAGTGAAAGTGAACCTGAGGTGGGGTCCAGTTCACGTCCTGCTTCTCTGGACGGGAGGAGCTCCCTGACTGGTGCCTGCTGCCCTGCGGCCTTCTCATAGCGTGGACCCCAGAGAACCCACAGGCGGGTTGGGTGGTGAAGCTGCCTCATCACACAGTCCTGCAAATAACCTGGTTAGTACCTCAGACAGTAACCCGGGGCTGGCACGCTGCTGGGGGATGCTGCCTTTCCTCCACTGCCATCTCGCCATATCTTGATGACAGCACGAGGACCCCTGGGGTCCTCTATCCACTGAGGACACCCCTCCCTTGGAAACCCCATGGGAAAGGTCCCACACCTAGTGGAGGCAGCCTGAGCCCGGAGGTCCTGCGAGAGCGACATCTCGTGGACGGAGACATCCCGTGGACGAGACCGCCACATCCTAAGCTGCGGTCAGGTAAGGGTGCTGTCGGAACGCAGGGAGAGCGTTTTTAGAGAAGGGCCATGGCCTCAAGGCGCAGCCTCGCGCCCACCACACTGCGGGACTGACGCCGGGAGGAGGAGGTCACAGCCCAGGCTGTGACCTTGAGGGGTCTGGCGGGACTGACGCTAGCAGCCTGGGCTAACGTCCCCTCCTCCTCCAGCTGCTTGGTCTTGGGTCCTCAGAGCAGCGTGACCAGAAGAGAGAGAGACGGCCTCGTGCCTGACCTTGTCGAGGGGGCTGCGAGCCAGACCCTGACCACCCCCAGGTGACAGACAGCCCAGGGTGGAGCCCCACTTTCCACCTGTGAACGTGCTCCCGGCAGGGGCTTCCTTCAGTCTCCTTGGGCATCTCAGGTCTAAGTTTTGTAAAAATCTAATAATTAGAAACAACAATGGTCTGTTGGATTTTTAATGTTTCAGTGCGATCTGTGGAAAGATTCCTCCCACACAAAGGAGAGTGGCAGCCAGAGCGAGACCCTCTCCTGTTTAAACTGCTGCCCCTGGTCACACACAGACAAACCCACCGGGAGCTCAGAGCCCGCCACCCCACGCCCCATGAGCGTTCAGCTAAGGAGCTGGATCCCAGCAAGGGAGAAGCTGGGTGTCACCGCTGCCACACACCACGAGAAGATAACTTACAAAAGGATTTTTATTAAATGAAAGAAAACTCCGTCTGGTGGGTCAGATACGAAATAGATTTACAGAAATTTTACATCAGATCTAAGACATAAAAGGCTGCCCAGCAAAAGCAACACCCCCTTGCCAGGATGCCAGTGGGAGGACAGCAGGGTGGCCGCGCAGACCACGTGGCATGGACCCTGCGCAGGGAGCTCCAGGCCGCCCAGAGCCGCGCTGTTCCCCAGAAATGGGTACCCTGGGAGGGAGTGGCAGGTGCTCCAGGCATGTCTGTGTGGGGCTCGGTGCTTGGCACGCATGCTGTCCCATTTAAACTCCTTGTCCATGTCTCGAGGGACCCCGAAGCCTTCCCCTAGGAATGTGCTCTGGTACACAGCGGGAAACACACCGCCCACCCTCACTGAGACAGCAGGTGGGGGGGCCTGGGCCCCACAAGGCTCTGCTAAGCTCTTTGGCACAGCACACCCGGCCCTTTAACACCTGTCACTTACAAAAGTAGACTTTCCTGTAGTAAAACTTCTTAAAAACACCTATTTCTGCAAAATAATGTGTTTCTGTATGTGGAGCTCTGCAAATATACATGTCCTTCGGGAAAAAGCTGCGTGGACCGTGGGCTGGTCCTGACGGCTTCAGTCCCGCCTGCCCGCCGCCTGCGCTCACATGAGGTCATTCAGCTCTGCCTCCAGCGCCGCGGCCATCTCGTCGGCCTCAGAGCTGCTGCCCTCGTCCTCGTTGCTGGACCCCCTGCTGGACTCACTGGCGGCATCCTCTTCGTTCAGCTTCCTCTTGTGGCCTCTGCAGAGAAGCAAGCGTGGTGTGAGATGCCCGGGGCACACAAACGCATGCCGGGTGACCGCGGGGTCTGCACTTGGAAAGGGGTCTCTGTGGTTTTAACACAGGACACAGCACAATTCTCTGGTCAAGGATGCACATGGGCCACCAGACCCGGGGCCATGCCACACAGGCGTGGACAGCAGAGCACCGGCGCAGGAGAGGCCCTGGCCTGTTACACACGAGGACACCGCTGACAAAGCGGTCCCTCACCGTCTGTAAACGGACGCTCCAGTGGCTCATAAACAGACACCGGTCAGGCTGGAGACCTCCGAGCGGAGTGCAAGGGCGGGACAGGAAGTCACCTGTCAGAGTACCTGTCAGAGTTATGCTAACAAGCACCTCCCAGGTCATCGAGTGGGCCGCACTCCGGAAATTCTCATTTTCTCAGGCCGTGCTAAAATGGCCACTCTAATAAATAAGTGAAGAGAACACCAGCCCTCTGCATAACCAGCAAATGCCACTAGGCTTTTCTTAATGAGCCACTGCAGATGCACCTGGTTCCAGTGACGCTGGCGGACTTGAATGGACACCCCCACGAGATTCCCAGAGCACTGAGATTCCAGCCTGCCGACATCCTGCTGGACACCCACCTCCCGGTGCTGCGCCAAGGAACCTCAGCTACACCCTTGAAGATGGAAGCCTGGTGTACGCTGCACGGCCTGTTTTGATTTTACCCTGATGGGGGCAACTGGGCCACGCCTGTCTCCAGTTACAGTCCTGAAAGTCACTGAGAGAAATTAGTGAGTCACCGTATGTGAATACCCTAAAAATATTTTCTTGGCTAACGTAGCTACAATGCAGCTAACGTGTATGTGACACACTATGTATGACAGCTACACGCATACACAGCACGCATGTAACACACACTCGAGGCTAATGTGCATGAACCACACATAAACCACGGCACAGAAATAACCTGAAGCCACTCATGCTGGTATTAGAAAGACCACACCTCACTTGTGAGAGACAAGGGGAACAGACGCAGCCCATCAGACGGAACCGACGGAAGATGAGAGAACCCCACGGGCTGGCACCCACCGCCGACCAGTCACGACAAGCTTGTTCAGGGAACTCAACTGTCTGTGGTTCAGGGAACACAGTGTGAGAGGAACACGAGGGCCCCACACCTCCAAGTCCTGTCCAGGTGGCAGGCGCTGGGCTGCAGGATGACAGCCCCTCCCTCCTTTCCTCCCTCCCTGGCCTGCCATGCAAGATGAGAACTGCCGTCTTCCATGACATGCTGGGACCCCCTGGATTCATGAGATTCTTTCCTAAACAGCAATGTATCCCATCATTTAAGAGCGGAGTAGACCGGGTGTGGTGGCTCATGCCTGTAATCCCAGCACTTTGGGAGGCCACGGCGGCGGATCGCCTGAGGTCAGGAGGGCTGGACAGGAGACCCTTGTAAACAGAGGCGATGTGCTGGGTCCCCAAGCGGTGCACGGCACTGACCTCAGGGAGGAGGGCAGTCATGACTGAACAGGAAGGCCAAAGCGCACTCTCAGGTCGAGTGTGGGACAGTTACCAAGTCCAGGAGAGGCCGGGCCAGGATCTCGTATGCATGGGGCCTCGGGAGTGCACAGCCCGACCCTAGCAGTCTGGTGACCCAGCTCCCTGCCTCTTCAAGAGAGCCCTCGCCCCTCCCAGTGAGGCCAGGCCCCCAGGATCAGCAGGTGTGGTCACCTTCCTCGAGGCGAGGCTGGGCTGGACGGACAGAGCACTGAGCAAGCAGGGGCAGGGTCCCCCAAAGAAAGTGGAGACGGGGCCAACATCAGCCAGGAGGGACCCTGGGGACAAGCAGGGGGACGAGAGGGAGGGCGAGAGGTACAAGAACCAGTTCCAACAATTCCTTTCTTCCTAAAATCAAGCAGAGAAGCCATCCATGGCAGACCAGAGTTCTAGCAGCAGCAAGAGAAAGACAAAGAATGGGAAACATCAGCTGTGACTCCTTCTGTTTGAAGTTTAGAAACGCGCCACAGCGTTCCCCTCGAAAGGCTGATTAAAACACCCAGCCACGCTGTCCACAGCAGGACACCTTCAGAAAAGCCAGCGTGCCTCTCCAGGGTGCCACGGGACCCGAATGAAGCCCATGGAAGGGGCCACCTCAGCTCCTGCCGCAGAGCCCTGTGCACACGCACCGACATGGCTCACATACACTGCTCACACACATGCAGACACGGCTCACACACACGCAGACACGGCTCACACGCAGACACGGCTCACACACACGCAGACACGGCTCACACACAGACGGCTCACACACACGCAGACACAGCTCACACAGACACGGCTCACACACACGGCTCACACGCAGACACGGCTCACACGCACAGACACGACACGCAGACACGGCTCACACACAGACACGGCTCACACAGACACGGCTCACACACAGACACGGCTCACACGCAGACAGCTCACACGCAGACACGGCTCACACACACAGACACGGCTCACACAGACGGCTCACACGCAGACACGGCTCACACACAGACACGGCTCACACAGACGGCTCACACGCAGACACGGCTCACACACAGACACGGCTGACACGCAGACGGCTCACACAGACACGGCTGACACGCAGACACGGCTGACGCAGACACGACTTACGCAGACACGACTTAGACACGGCTCACGCAGACACGACTCACACATGACACGCAGACACGGCTCACGCAGACACGGCTCACACACACAGACACGGCTCACATGCAGACACTGCTCACACAGACACGACTCACATACACAGACACGGCTCACACGCAGACGGCTCACACAGACACGGCTCACATGCAGACACGGCTCACACAGACACGGCTCACATGCACAGACACTGCTCACACGCAGACACGGCTCACACACAGACACGGCTCACGCACACAGACGGCTCACACGCAGACACGGCTCACACGCAGACATGGCTCACACACGCAGACGGCTCACACAGACGGCTCACGCAGACGGCTCACACGTAGACATGGCTCACACGCACAGACATGGCTCACACGCAGACGGCTCACACAGACGGCTGACATGCAGACACGGCTGACAGACACGGCTGACACACACAGACACGGCTCACGCACACAGACACAGCTCACATGCAGACACGGCTCACACAGACACGACACATACACAGACACGGCTCACACAGACATGACTCATACACACAGACACGGCTCACACACGCAGCCACGGCTCACAGCACTCCTGCCCCAACATGCTAATGATGACTCAAGGCCTCTGACTACACGTGTCGCTGCTATGAGACGAGGCGGCCACAGGTGCTCACGGCGCTTGCTGGGAACCGTTTCTTGCGGATCCACAGCTGAGGATGCTGTGGGTTGAGGACCAGCTGTACTGGGGGCCTCTTCCTTCGATTTTCACAAGAAACCCAGTGGTCCAGCACCACCATTCCCATCTCCCAGACAGGGACCTGGACCCCACAATGCCGGCAAGAATGCTCAGGGAAACGTTTTCCATGCATTCTGGAAAAACGTGGCTGACAGGAGACAGGGCCAGGCCTTGCGTGAGGCTGCGTGTCTGGGGGCAGGTCAACGGTTTCTCCCGTGAGGGGTCACAGAGCCTGGGCTGGAGTGCCCCTCCCTCCATGGGTCCTGCCAGGCCCCGCATGGTCCCTCCTGGTGCTGAGAACGCCGTGCCCTCGGCCTCTGGGCTTCCAGCTCCGTAATGAAGTACGGGAGCGCTTCGCTAAGATGGCACAAAACATTTATTCTTGTAGTGTGGCATTTAAAAATACAAGACGAATGCATTTTAGTAATTAAAAATTACCTCAAACATTGAAGACAGCTGCATGCCACAGTAAATGTCTGTAACCGACACCAGCTTCACTTCCTCAGCATAACATGCAATATTTATATTTTGTTTATACAACCAGCTGCACAGCTCCATAGAGAAATATTGACAGATTCAACTCGGGGAAAATTTAAAGCTCGAACATTTATCTCAAATTTAACGTGGAATAAGGCAGGAATCCAAATAGAAGAATACATATGTAAACTCCCCCCTCACATTTCAGTTTCCCAAACACACTGGGCTGTCACAGTGCACATGATTTAGCACCAGAAAGATATCTGTCAGTGTGGCCAATACACGCGTGATCGTGTCACACCAGCATCTAATCCAGTGCAGAAGGAGCAATCCACAGGCACAGGGTTTCCGTGGCTGCTGCCAGCGTGGCTGCAGGAACAGGGAAGACCAGCGCTGTACACAGTGAGGCCGCCACGTCACTAAAAACCCATGCTGGGGCGGCCAGGTCTGCACGTGCCAGGGTAGCTGCGCAGGGCGGATTATTTCTCCAATGAACCCTGGAGTGAAATGTGGTGTGAGGGTGGCGTGGGGCTGCCTGGTCAAAGCAGGCAAAGCCTGCACTTCACAGGGACCTGCAGGGAACCCACCAGATGAGCAGGGACCCAACAGTCCAACCACCTACAACACAGGCTGGGCCCTGTCAAGGAAAGAAGGCAGCCAGAGCTGGTCAGCTGCTGAGAGCGGGCTCATGCCCCGGCCCAGAGAGCCAGTGGCGCCTTCCGCAGGGGCTGTGCCTGAGTGCCAGTCCCCCGAGGACCCCAGCGGGCGGGGATGCAGCAGTTCCGGGTGTGGACGCTGTCACGCTCTTCTCAGCAATCTCACGGCATTAGAATGAATCTGAGTGTGTGTTGCAGGTGGAAGAGGAGGCAGGGACCCTTCCCAGCAGGGAGCTGGCGGGCACCCCCATGCTCGACCCTTCCCTCCAAGAGCCTGCTCCCCAGGCTGGAGCTCCTTAAAGTGAGAAGCTGAGCGAGTGTATTTTAGGGTAAGAATTGCTGCTTCATGTATCGGTAAGAAAGGACGAGAAAAAAATTCTCTCACTTATAATTGGGCAATCATTTAAAAAACTACTTGATCCAGCAGCTTTGTACCCAAATTCTAAATTGCAGGCACCTGAACGGCTGGCATCACGTGGTCAAGGCATGCGACCAAGAGCCTTTGGCTCGGTGTGCCTAAGACCGCTTTACCACCACCGGGCATGGTGCTCACCTGCAGTCCCAGCACTGTGGGATGCTGTGGTGGGAGGATTGCTAGAGGTCAGGAGTTTGAGACCAGTATGGTCTCAATGGGCAAAACAGGGAGTCCCCATCTCTACAAAAAAAATTTTTAAAAATTAGCCAGGCAAGGTGGGGTGCACCTGTGCTCCCAGCTACTCAGGAGGCAGAGGCGGAAGCATCCCTTGAGCCTAGGAATTCAAGGTTCCAGTGAGCTGTGATCCTGCCACTGCACTCCAGCCTGGGCAGCAGAGTGAAGCCTTGTCTCTTCAAAAAGAAAAAAAGCCCCAAAGCATGAGGTGGGCAAGGCAGGGTCTCCTGACCTGTCCACAGTACAGCGGTAGTCACGAGGCCCTCATTCTTGCAGGAGATGCATGCTTGTATAGCTATGTGAGCAAAACTCCACGCATTGTGTGCAGTGAGAACAAACACAGCCTCCATTTCCGACACCCTCGACTTGCAAACCGAGAACACGCATGGGAGAAACGCACAATCCAGTCACGTGGGTGTGCTGACCTCTCATCTTTCCCATGAAAGTTCTTACCCATGCCGCTCAGGACCCAGAGGTCTTTCCCACCCCCTAATCCCAGCAGCACGTTCGGATTCCTGCTTGTGGGAGAAAAGGGGGGGCCCTCGACAGCCCCACCCCTCTCTCAGGACCCACAGGTCTTTTCCATGGAGCAGCCTGGTACCCCTGCTGACAGCCAGCTGGCCACGGGCATGGGACATTCCAGGACAGCCGCTTCCACTCCACAGCCCACCATGCCGTCAGGCCGGCGCCCCCTGCAGCCTCCACTGCTCTGACGCAGGATGGGTGTCCTCTGGCCAGCTCTTCCTCAGGACCCTCCGGAGTCTCCTGCGTTCCCTGAAGAGCTTCAGGATTGGTCTGTGGCCCCCACGACTGAGTGGTGGGGAAACCTGCGCGGTCTCGCTGTGCCCACTTCTCCCTTTGCTTCGTCAGTTTCCGCCTCTGCTGTTGGTTCTCACTTCAGGTGCACGTGTGCTAGCAACACTCACATCTTCCTGATGGGTCCAGCTCTTATCATCACAATTCTATCAGTTCTCATAATAAAGCGTCCTCTGTATTTGTAGATGCACTCTGTTTTAAATTCAGTCTTTTCTGATATTAGGTAACATTCCAGCTTTCCTATGGGTCTGCTGACTGATGCAATGCCGGCCTCTGACCAAACTGTTCCACCCAGTTGTGTCAATCTGTGAGCGCCCTGGCATTACCGTTCCACCCAGTCGTGTTAATCTGTGAGCGCCCTGGCATTACAACTGCCATTCGCTTTTTGTTTTTCACGTTTTATGCAGTTTTAGTTCCTGTCTTCTCCTTAATATTTTCTTTTGCATTAAGTGATTATTTTCTAATGTAACATTTTGGTTCCTTTTGTGACCCCCAAATATCTGAGGCAGGTCTCAGTTAATTTAGAAAGTTTATTTTGCCAAGGTTGAGGGCACGTGCCCGTAACACAGCCTCAGGAGGTCCTGATGACTTGTGTCCACGGTTGTCGGGACATAGCTTGGTTTTATACATTTTTGGGAGATATGAAACATCAATCACATATGTAAGAATGCTGCTTCCGTCCGGAAAGGTGGGGCAACTGGAAGTGGGGAGGAGGCTTCCCGGTCACAGGTAGACCAAAGACAAACAGCTGCATCCTTGTGAGTTTCCGATCAACCTTTCCAAAGGAGGCCATCAGATCTGTATCCACCTCAGGGAGCAGAGGGTGACTTTGGAGGGAATGGGAGGCAGGCTGGCCCTCAGCAGTTCCCCAGTTCAACTTTTCCTGTTAGCTTAGTGACGGTGGGGCCCAAGGTTTATTTTCCTTTCATACTTTCATGGTCTGTTTCACGAAGTATTTTGAGTTATTTCGTTAGTGGCTGCTCCTGGGTTCAGCATATATATATCTCGCTCCATCAGAGTCAATTTTGGGCTCAGTGCTGCCTAATTCCAGTCAGACAGGGAGACGTGGCTGCTGCGCGGCTCTGGCCCTTCCCCGCTTCGTTGCTGCAATACCACACATCACGTATGCCACAAACCCAGTCACACGCTGTTGTAATTACTCATTTACAGAAGGAGGGAGAGCAAGTATACACTCAGAGCGCGGCCCTGGTTCTCTTCGCCTTTTCCTGTAATTCCGCTCAGAGCGCTGCTGGATGGACCTTCCTGCTCAGCACACCGGGTTCCCTTCGCCTTTTCCTGTAAATCCCGCTCAGAGCGCTGCTAGATGGACCTTCCTTCTCCGCATACCGGGTTCTCTTCGCCTTTTCCTGTAAATTCCAGCCACCAGCTGTTGTCATGTCGCACCCCAGTCCCCTCCTCTGTGCTGCTGCTGGCAAACATTACACTCCCGCATGTCATGGGCCCAACAATACACAGAGTTTCTGTTTTTGTTTTTCTTGAGACAGGGTCTTGCTCTGTGGCCCAGCCTGGAGTGCAGAGGCACGATCCTGGCTCACTGCAACCTCTGCTTTCTGGGTTCTAGTGATTCTTGTGCCTCAGCCTCCCGAGCAGCTGAAATTACAGGCATGCATGACCACGCCTGGCTAATTTTTGTATTTTCAGTAGTGACGAGGTTTCACCATGTTGGACAGGCTGGTCTTGAGCTCCTGACCTAAAGTGATCCACCTGCTATAGCCTCCCAAAGTACTGGGATTCCAGGCGTGAGCCACCAGACACCCGGCCATAGAGTTTTATAATATAAAACCATATCACTTTTTAAATCAAGAGAGAAAAGGAGAAGCAACATGCTGCCTTACAGAGTTAGGTAATCACCATTTCTGGTGCTCTGCTTGTTTATGTGGATTCAGATTTTCATCTGGGTTGCCTGCTTTCAGCCTGAAGAGCTGCTTTTAGAACTTGTAAGGCACGTCTGCTAGTGAATTCCCACTGTCTGTCTGTCTGGGAAAGCCCAGCTTTTGTTTTTGAAAGGGTGTTTTGCCGGATAGGGGGCCTGGGTATGGTCATACCGTCTCTGAGGAGAAGCGGCTGCGGCCTCAGGATGGGCTCTCTGTGGAGGCCTCACACTTCCTCTCGTGCCCCCCAGGCCTGTCCCGGCATTTCCACTTCCACTGTGGAAGGATCTTTGTGCTCATCCTATTGGGAGTTTGCTGAGCTTCTGGGATGAATAAATTAATGTTTTCCATTAAATTTGGTGAGTTTTCAGTCACTATGTCTTTGAATAGTTTTTCTGCTCCTCTCTCCTAAAGAACATCTTGCTTGGTTACCAAAGATGAAAAACAACTGTGATGTGTGCTTCTAGAAAGAACCGTTCGTTGTTGTCCGTCTGTAAGAGCGGGAAACTCATACAACCCTCCCGAACAGAAAAAAGGAGCCAGACCTCAGAGGAGCCTTGCCGGCCGTCCCGTGTCTCCCACGCAGGCTGACCACACGCGCCCATGGAGGAGAGCTGAGCGTTGGATCTGGGTACTCATGTCAGGAAACGAAGCCTTTAAAACGTGGTGCTGTTTTCCTTTCCTGTTTATCACTGCACCAGATGGGACAGGAAACGGCGCCAGGACTAAAATCTCCGAGTACTCAGGGACCTGTCTTCGGCTGTTGTCTCTGTCAACAGACCATGGGAATGACCAGCTCACCCTCTTGCCGCTAACGTAACAGCTCCCAGCAATGCTATGCTATGTGTCTTGGCAGTTAACTCAATGTCGTTTTCACTTCTCCACGAACTCTAGGAATAATCTGAAGAAAGAGACTATGGTGTACTTTAAAGTTGCCTTCTGTGAGCGATGACTCACCTCCTACCACCAAAAGAATAAAAGCATAGGCTCAGGGGCAGATCACCCAACATGGGAGATGTCACCCCATCACAAGCTCAGGGGCAGATCACCCACACGGGAGACATCACCCACCACAGGCTCAGGGGCAGATTACCCACATGGGAGAACTCGCCTAACCTGGGCGCCTGTTCTTTTCAGTACCTGGAACTGGTGGTGAGATGATGTGTCTGTGAGATCCTTAAACATTCTGAAGATATCTTGTTTGGTTTATCTTGAGAATTGACTTTAAGGAGTGAAAGTGCCCGGGAGAAGGCTACATATATAGCACGCATCTGATGTTTGTTGATTTCAGAGAAGAATGAATCATTTCTTGGTAGACAAGTAAAAAACACAACCTTCCCCCTTCTGTTAAAACTCGTTTTCAAGTTCAAGTGACATTAAGATTCTACAGAACAGCTTGGCCAAGCGAAATTAGCAAGATGTGCTGCCAACCGCAGCACTGATGGGAAAAAGCGGAGCCAGCTTCCGCACAAAACGTGTCGCCATACACGGGAAAGAATCAGGATGAAGCTGAATGTTTGACATGCAAAAACAACCCCAAAACTCAAACCATATTTTACTTCATTACAAGCAAAAATGTTACGTGAAAAATTTCAACACATTCGCATGTCTCACTGAATACCCCATAAACAGGAATGAAATGTAACTGGAGTTCCCTGATCATGAAAGAAGGCATGAGGCCCCCAAAGGCCAAAGTCACAAAAATCTGACAGGAAGCCACACAGACCCCACTCCCTGCCGACAGGAAGCCGCACAGACCCCACTCCCTGACGACAGGAAGCCGCACAGACCCCACTCCCAGCCGACAGGGAGCCACACAGACCCCACTCCCAGCTGACAGGAAGCTTAACAGACCGCACTGTCCCACCCCTTCTAGGGGCATGCACGTCCCAGCAGTCAGGCAGCTATGGCAATTCACGAAGGCAGGCACGGCACAGGCAGGGGTCAGGTGCCCAGAGTCCCACCCAACCCGGTGGCAGGGATGAAGGCTGTATGGTGGGATTGGAACACTCTCGGGATGCCTTATTCTTGTGATATCAAATTCTAAAACCTTCCAAGTCCACTGAGTCCGTAAGACATAAAGTGAAACAGTGATGACAGGGACGATCCCAGTCCCTGCCCGAGGAGCCAGAATGCAGAGGCCCAGCCCTGACCACCTCCTGCAGCTGGGAGACCAGTGCTGAAGCCACGACCAAGCAGAGGGGCTCTCTCATCTCATCTGCTCTGTTTCACCAGTGAGGTCCAGCTCTGCCATGGGCAGGTCATTTAGCAAAAAAGAGAAAGGACCCAGGGGTGCTAACTCCCGCCCTGGCCCCCAAGTCCTCTGCAGGTCTGGGCCCTGACCTGCTGAGCGCCTCATCCAGGTGCCCACATGGGGAGACGCAGCAACAGCTCACGAACTGGATGACATGGATGCCACCATGTCAACCAGCAACACTCTGACTGGTCTTAGTAGAAAAGCACTTTGAGTTTCTTCTTTTAATTAGAAAAAAACTATCATGTTAAAACCACATACGTTCACATCCAGAGCACGCTGCAAATCTGCAGATACTAACATGGCCACAGCAGACTCCGTGGAGCCTGCTCCACACAACCCTGGCCTAGAGGGTCTTCAGGGGAGGGCAGGAGAACCCTGTCAGAGGCCCTCAACGTGCTGCCCTTCTCAGACCTGACCCCAGAGCTTTAAGACAGGCCCAACAGGTCTATACTGAGAAGTAAAGAAAGGCACGGCCAGGCAGAACCACCCCGTAATTCATGTGGAAAAACCAAGGCCCAATATGGAATTTCAAAATTTCTCCCAAAACAATTTCATGTCATCTCAACACAGCTGGGAAATGCTGCTTCCTACACGGTAAACACAGAGTGGCTGCCTTGAGAGAAACTGCACACATCTCCCTGCTAAACCAGAGTTGCAAATCAAGTGATTTTCTCTAAGTAATTCTTGCAAATGGAACAACGATCATCCTGTCCTGTCTGCATTTGTTGCTGGAATTTCTGGCCCAATTTTACAACTGGATTGCCTGAATGAGTTACACTCTTTTCTTGAAATGTTTATTCACCCACAGAATAGCCTGAGAGTAAGACCAGATGGGGAGAACTGCTTCCGCGGATAAAGCAAGCAGTCCCACCGTTTTCTTTACCCACGGACGGCGCACCTGAACCTGGAGTACCACTGTGGGCGCCCCCGACTCGCCTGCTGAAGCTGGGCGCAGCCTCACCGAGGCTGGCACTGCTCCTACTCCATTTCACCTGTGAGCGCACACGCAGACCTCACACACAACTGTGTGCACATGTGCAGACCCCCCATGCACGTGTGTGCACACACGGAGACCTCACACACGCCTGTGTGCATATGGAGACCCCACATGTGCCTGTGTGCACACATGGAGACCTCACATGCCTGTGTGCACACGTACAGACCACAAACACGCCAGTGTGCACACATGGAGACCATACACACGCCTGTGTGCACACATGGAGACCACACACATCCGTGTGCACACGTACAGACCACAAACACACCTGTGTGCACACATGGAGACCATAGACATGCCTATGCACACACATGGAGACCTCACACACCTGTGTGCACATACGGAGACCCCACACACACCTTTGTGCACATGTACAGACCTCATACACACCTGTGTGCACATACACCTTTACACACACGTACAGACCTCATACACGCCTGTGCGCACACACGGAGACCACACACACGCCTGTGTGTACATGTAAAATGACATGGATTCAACATGGAGGCAACCAAGTGTCCATCACCAGGGGCTGCTGAATCGAAGCTGCTGCTGTCAAGACACAGAATAGCGGAGGGCATGAATGAGACACAGGCAGCCCACCGAAGGCAGAGTTGCCTCCAAGAGCCCGCATCAGGCCCCTCCCACCTCAGAGCCCACACTCACCTGGGCCCCCGGCCACCTGCCATGCTCCTCTCGCTGGACGCAGCGGCCCCGAGCGTCCGCTCCCTGCGGGCCCCTAGCTTCTGGGGCTGGAGCTCCTCCTCCTGCTCCTCTGGCCTCCTCTTCTCGCTGTCACTGTCATCGCTGCCTTCTCCGAGGATGTCGTCCACCTGACAAACAGCCACGAGTCAGCCACAGACCTTCCTGGGCCCCATCCCCAACAACAGGCCTTGTCTCGCAGAGTCCAGGGCCCTGGGTGCAGTGGGGTGGCGGCTGGAGGTGGGACTCTGCTTCCCACCGGAGCCCTGGGGTTTGAAACTCACCAATCCTTAAAACAAAGCCTCAGGCGAAAGACTCTTGGAAATCCACAGAGCGAGCCCAGTCGCTTCACAGGCAGGGGCTGGGTTTACATTCCTTCTGTGCCTTACGTGAACGGGGCTTTATTCCTAGCACACTGTTGGATTTTACGGTGAATAACCAGAATATTTGCTTGAAATTCTCAAGATCAACGAGACCCACAGCGTGACTCCCGAGTGACAGGGCTTTCTGGGAGGCGGCCTGGTCTTTCCCATCCTGGAATCTGGGTGGAGATGTGGCCATGCCATAGGGACGCTTGCTAAGACGCCTGCTCGCTCGCTCTAGGCATGCCTCCAATTTGGGACACATGCAGGGAGGGTGACTCCTGAACACCTGGGGTGAGCACGGGCCAGCCCCTGCCTGACACCTGTGATGCGGATGGGAGCGGGAACAGAGGTGGGAGGTGTGTGGTGGGCAGGTGAGTGAACAGGTGACCCGTGTGCCACATCTGAACCTCAGCCTCCTGGAACCTCAGCACGCGGGAAGTGAGTGCCATTAGCGCCTAGCTGTGGCGGCAAGAGAGGCTGAGCCCGGTGCCAGGGAGGCGAACCTCCTCTCCTGAACTGAGCGGAGATGGGAGGACGTGCAGAAGGAGCCTGCACACAGCAGCCAGGGGCCTCTTGGCCGCCGCCAGCGGAGAGAAGACGGCTTTACGTCCAGCGGGGATCGTGACGGAGGGGCGCTGGCGGGCAGCTCTGCTCACAGCTCTCCCATGTTGAGGGTGTCTGTGTGCCATGGCATGGCCGTGTAGTCCCCAAGACAGGCGGCCTGTCCACTGCCCCCTCAGCGCAGGCTGCTTCCCAGGAGGGGTCTGGACGTGCCCACCTGGCTGGGGCCCGGGGGATGCCACATGGGGCCCTGAGGGGCACTGACTGACACAGACGTGACCTCACCCCTGCAGCAGGCCATGACAAACGGCCACGGAACACAACTCCCGAGAAAGGCGCAGCTCAGAGCAGTCGAGGCCCTGAGGTCAGAGTTACAGAGGCTTGGACATCACGGCTCACCCCCCGCCCCGAGTCTACATGGAGGCCACCTCGTCCGCCTCACCCAGTCTGCAATTTCAAACGAATCACCAGTGAGTCACAGCACACGTACCCTGGCCTGAATTATTAAAAAGCAGACACATTTTAACCAATGGTCAATTAGCTCAGGCAGCGACTTTATCATCAGGTCATTATAATGATCTCTGAAAGTAACACGTTACCAGGGATACTGGCATTAAAGGTATTTAATAAGAGCAGTTGGTTAATCCAAGACGTTACTGATGTTCGCACTTCACCAGAATGCTTACATCACTGTATTTACTGTCCTGATGGCGAGTCTCCTACGAGAATCATTCTACTAAATTCTATTCTGAAAATACTTAGGGCCTTTAACACGGCATCATGCTTTAGTCGAGAGAGAGAGAAAAAAGGCATCGTTAAAATCTGTTATTTTATACTTGACAGCCAAGGCAGGCGGGCCGGCCAGCGTGGCAACCCAGGGACCCCACGGGGCCCTTGCCAGCGCGGCGTTCCACCTGGGAGGGCCAACACTGGCGAGGCAGGGCAGCCGGCGCGTGTCCGTTGGCTGCTATCTGAAAGACCTGGAGGTACGCTTCGCACAGCCAAACCAGAAACGTGGACACGCATTCAGACCTGACCTCACCTAACAGTGCTCCCATCTCCTCTCCCTCTTTCTGCCTGACACGTAACATATCGGTGTGGCAACGACACCTATCTTTCCTGCACTTGTTTTTACAAAAAAGATGACTGTACTTTTTGAAAAATAGTTTTCTGCACTACAGAGGCTCCTGGGTTCAGGATGGGGTCACGTCCAGATGAGCTCATCACAGGTTGAAAACAGTCAGCACACCTGGCCCAGCCGCCTTCCACACTAAGACCACTGACATCAGCCCACTGCGGGCAAATCACCTAGCACAGGGCCAACTTGGAAACAGCTTTCTACAGAACGTGGAGTCAAGAGTCCAAATTCGAAGTATGGTTTCTCCCAAACACCCATCACCTGCACATCGCTGTCAAGTTAGAAAAGCATTAAGCTGAACCATTATAAGTTGAGGGTTGTTTGTATTTACTTAAAAGATGCTAAAACATATATTTTTTAATCTTAAGGAAAATTTAGAAGTCTGTAAAAAGAAAAAACACAAATGAAATCATACCTAAGTGTTGGAATTTCTACCAAAGGGCAAATACAGGTAACACCAGATGCTACTATATCCTGTCAACGCACGGAAATTAAACGTTTCTATCAACCTCCTTCCACGACCCCAGATCACTAATAATGAAACTGAGCCCAGCTCCGCCCTGGAGTGAGGTGGGACGGCTGCCGGAGAGAGGACGGAAACGAGAAGGGACCCAGAGCAAGGCCGGGAAGCTCCCTGAGCATGGGGCGCACAGCAGGCAAGAACGAGGAAAAGCAGCGGAAGAGGCGGCCGTGCTGGCCCTGCACACCAGCAGGCTCTCCTGCGGGGTGTGCAGGGGACTGGCCCCGCCACAAGGCTCCAGGGACCTTAAAGCCCTGGTTCCGGCACCTTCCCTCCCCGAAGTTCCATGATCACACAAGAACCTGCAGAGAGGCTGACACACATGGCCATGGAGTCTCTTTCTGAGCTGGCTGAGACAGAGGCGGATGTTTGCGGAGGAACGCACAGGCTTCAGCAAATGCCAAGACATGGCACCTCCTGTAAAAAGGCCACCACAGCACCCTAAGAAGCTCTAGTCTCAAGGAACAAACCTCTAGTCAACCGTAAATCCCTCTGCCTGACATCAACCAACTTCTCTCCCATCCAAAAGGACAAACATCCCAGGCCTCCTCTCAGACGTGCTATGTTCTCTGCCAATAAAACTAAAAGCACTTAGAGACCACTAAAGTTAACTTTCTTCAATGGCATTTCCCAGAGACGGCGAACAAAGAGAACAGAAGGCAATGCTGCCCAGAGCTGCCCAGAGCTGCGCGGCCTACCACGGCTCCTGCAGGTCTCCAAACCCAGGGCAGACAGTCGCCCCGGGTGGTAGGGAAATGCCTGCGCCTGGTGTGGGGCCTGGTGCACTTACCACACAGAGCATCGCTGCTGCAACAGCTCGGGGAGGTGCCCGTGGACACCGCTCACGATGGACACCTGGGTAGGAGCCCGAGCTCCCAACACTGTGGCCACAGGAGGGACCTGTGACTCCCCAGCAACCCACAGGGCCCAGCACAGCTGGGGATGCTGCTCTTGGGAAGAGGTCCCGCCACACGGCTTCGGCTGTGCGGACTGCGGGGCGGATCTCCTGCGGGCCGCCTCTGGGAGCTGAGGGCCTGGGTGCAGGAACACAATCTGCAATCCGAGCACTGGAGGATGACCCTGAGCTCCCGGAAGCAGCAGGAAGGACGGCCCTGAGCACGGCCTGAGCCCTGAGTCCCAGTGGTGTTGATAAGAGGCGGGGCCAGCTTCGAGGGAGATGTGCGGTGATTTGTGACGCAGCAGAGAACTCACGGAGAAAAACTATAATATGGAATACATTTTCAAATGAATTAATACCAACTGGAAAGATGTTTTAATGAACAGAAGACTTCAACTAAAGAAGAACTTTAATGACATGTAAAAAAAAAACCCCAAAGCTTGGAAAACAAACTCAAGGCATTCAGAACGTGCCAAGCTTGAGTGGCGGGACCCAGAGCCCTTCACTAGAGATGTGGCTGCACCCAGCACGTGTTCCAAAACCCACAGAGAAAGCTTTACTACTCACAGGAAGATTGGGACAAGTCTCTTATCTATTCAATTCATCTGCAGTGAGACTTTAATTCACTAACACTTCAGGAACCATAACTTTCAGGGAATATTTAGACCCCAAAGAGAAAGAAGCATTCTTTCTAAAGTTACCAACTTAATGAAAGAAAAATCAAATCCCAGTCTAAACACCTGAAGTTCTGACCATGTGAAGAGTGATCTAATGATCTCATCTTTAGACACGGTTGTTACTAATTTTTTTTTCCATCAATTATCATCAACAACTTCTACTGATCCAATGTATAAAACTAAGTCATTCTTAAAGGATGTTGGTTAATCAGAAAATGTTAAAAGATCAAGTCACAACTGTGGTTAAAAACCACAAATCAGACATAACGGGAAAAATTACTGCTGTTGGGTGACAGCAAAGTTCCCACACATCCCTGATTTACGTGTACTGTGTGCATTTTAAGTGAATCTTCAGATTTGTCTACTGTACACAGCCATGGAGAAGGGTTCTGGCCCTTTAGTTTCCTGGAATCAGATCTACAATTAACTCTGCAGTCTGTCATTAGTTTGGGAGACAGCCTGCCACGTTAGCAGGTGCCCAGAGCTTTCTGAACAAATGTCCAATTCAATAAAAGCAGCTTCACTAACATGTTAGGCTCCAGGACGCCACAGGTATCATGAGTGGAGTCACAGAAACGGTCTCAGAAGCACAGCAAGAGAAGGACTGGCATCTCAAGGGCCTCTGCACAGCACCAGAAGTTTAACGTTCACGTCATGGATTCCTGAAGAGGAGAAGAAAGAGACTGGCCTCGAAAAAATACTTGAAGACATCATGGCTGAAAACTCCCCAAATTTGCTTAAAAACACACATGGCTGCGTCCGTGTGCAGAGACGAGTGTGGCGGCCGTCCGCGTCCGTTTGCTGAAAGACGCACATGGCTGCGTCCGTGTGCAGAGACGAGTGTG
>CAUYNB010014134.1:0-35550 GCA_963574225.1 Lagothrix lagotricha
ATGTGCCACATTTTCCTTGTCTAGTCGATCATCGATCGGCATTTGGGTTGGTTCCAGGTCTTTGCTATTGTAAACAGTGCTGCAATAAACATATGTGTGCATGTGTCTTTATAATAGAACAATTTATAGTTCTTAGGGTATATACCCAGTGATGGGATTGCTGGGTCAAATGGTATTTCTATTTTTAGATCCTTGAGGAATCACCAGGCTGTCTTCCACAATGGTTGAACTAATTTACACTCCCACCAACTGTGTAAAAGCATTCCTATTTCTCCACATCCTCTCCAGCATCTGTTGTCTACAGATTTTTTTAATGGTTACCATTCTAAGTGGCATGAGATGCTATCTGAATGCGGTTTTGATTTGCATTTTTCTAACGACCAGTGATGATGAGCATTTTTTCATGTATTTGTTGCCCACGTAAATGTCTTTTTTTGAAAAGTGTCTGTTCTTATCCTTCACCCACTTTTTGATGTAGTTGTTTTTCTTCTTATAAATTTGTTTAAGTTGTCCATAGATTCTGGATATTAGCCCTTTGTCTGATGGGTAGCTTACAAAAATTTTTTCCCATTTCTGTTGGTTGCTGGTTCACTCTAATGATTGTTTCTTTTGTTGTGCAGAAGCTCTTAAGTTTAATTAGATCCCATTTGTCTATTTTGGCTTTTGTTGCCATTGCTTTCGGTGTTTTAGTCATGAAGTCCTTGCCTATGCCTATGTCCTGAATGGTATTGCCTAGGTTTTCTTCTAGGGTTTTTATAATCTTAGGTCTTATGTTTAAATCTTTAATTCATCTGAAGTTAATTTTTGTATAAGGTGTAAGGAAGGGGTCCAGTTTCAGCTTTCTGCACGTAGCTAGCCAGTTTTCCCAACACCATTTATTAAACAGGGAATCCATTCCCCATTGCTTGTTCTTGTCAGGTTTGTCAAAGAGCAGATGGTTGTAGATGTGTGGCGTTACTTCTGATGCCTCTGTTCTGTTCCATTGGTCTGTATCTATGTTTTGGTACCAGTACCATGCTATTTTGATTACTGTAGTCTTAGTTTTTTAAATTAGCTGTTTTGTTTATCTCCTGTCTAGTCTTTATTAGTTGTATCTTCTTGTTTTGCATTTAGTTTGTTCTGTTTCTTAAAGGAGGAAGTTTCAGTTATTTATTTGAAGCCTGCATTTATTTTTAATGAAAGCATTTGTAACTATAAATTTGCTATATTACTTTCACTATCCCTAATGTTTTGGTATGGTTTTTTTCTTTTAGTTCATCTCAAAGTATTTGCTGATTGTGTTGTGATGAAGTCTTTGGCTCATGGACCTTTTCAGATTGAATTTTTAAATTTCATTATATTTATGAATTTTCAAAATTTCCTCAGTTGTTTATTTTATTCCATTGTGGTGGGAGAACATATTTTGTGTGGTTTCAACATTTTTAAACTTACGAGATGTGTTTTATGGATTGACTCAGAGTGTATCTTGGAGAATATTCCAGATGCACTGGAGAAGATTGTGTATTCTGTTACCATACAGTGAAATGTTCTTTAGATTAGTTGGGTTATTGCATTCTTCCATTCTTTTATTTTCTTGATCTTCTATCCCATCATTCTGTCCATTATTAAATGCAGGGTGTTGAGGCTTTCAACTATGATTATCAAACTGTTTATTCATTCATTTAGTCAGATTTGATTAATGTATTTTGGGTTCTTTTTTAGGTGCATATATTTTAAATATTGTTAAAAATTTTTGATAGATTGATCCTTTTATCTTTATATAATGTCCTTCCTTGCCTCTTATAAAACTTTTGCCCTAAAGTCTATTTTGTCTGCTCTCTTTTGATTACTGCTTACATGGGATATATTTTTGTATTTTCTATTTTTTTTTAACTTATGTTAACTTATGTTAAACATAAACATATGTGGGTGTTGGTATATTTGATGGTGTCCTACAAGTCTCTCAGGCTCTATTTATTTACATCATTTTTAAAATTACATTTCTCAGAATGAGTAATCTCATTGACCTATTTTCAGTTTTCCTGATTTTTCTTATGGTTGTCCAAGTGTGCTGTCCAAGTGTGCTCTTAATCCTCTCTAGCAAAATTTTATTTAAGTTGTTGTACATTCCTACTGCAGAATTTCTCTTTAATTTTATAAGTTCTGTTTCTTTATTGTTTTTTTTTTTAATTGGTGGGACATTATTCTAATGCTTTCTATAGTTATTTGGTATAATTTTCTTTAAATTGTCAAATATATTTAGATGATTTAAAATAAATAATTTAAGGTATTTGTATAATAAGTCATCTGAACTCATTAAGTGACAGTTTCCACTGATTACTTTCTTCTTTATCTATAGATCTTACCTTTGTGTTTCTTTGCATTCCTGATATTTTATTGGTTCAAACTGAACTTTTTAAATATTATAAGGTGAGAACTCTGATAACCAGGTTTTTCTCTTCTTCAGGATTTGTTGTTGGTGCTTGCTGTAGTGGTTGTTTGTTTGGTAGCTTTTTGTTTGTTTTAGTAACTTTCAGAACCAATTCTGTTAACTTTTCATTTTTGTTATGTGTGGCCACTGAGGTTTCTGTTTCATTAGCTTAGTGGTCAACTAATGATAGGGCAGAAATTTTCTTCAAATCCTGAAACCAAGGCATCTTCCAGTCTTACATAGAGGTGCTGTGTGTGTGTGTGTGTGTGTGTGTGTGTGTGTGTGTGTGTGGTGTGTTTTCAAGACTTAGCCAGGCAGTTTAAAACTGTGATAATGCCTTCCTGCTTTCACAGAGCATCAAGGTCAGCCATTGGTAATTGATTCAGCCCTTACTGGATTTTCCTTGAGCATACACACAGCTGTGGGCATGCGTTTAGCTTTCAAGATTTCCAGAAATATGTTGGAGCTTATTAAAGTCCTTATTTTCCAACACATCTTATTTTGTAGTCTTTCCTTCAAGCCTTTTGGTTAGTGTGTTTTCTTTTAAGTATCATCCATTACCTGAGGCAGCAGTCACTAAAATATTTATTTGCCTGTAAATGTTTCTAGAAACACACTCTAAGTAGTGGCTTTAGCACTAGGTGGGTTCTGAATCAGGCAAGATAAAGAGAAACCTTCTGATACGCTCTTCGAGGGAGCCACTAGACAAGTCAAAACATAAAAGCTCAACACTCTGAAAATAAATGGCTTCTGCTCCATCTGTTACAAGTACCAGAAATTAGGAATTTTTCAATAATGCTCTGAGCTGGAAGTGAGAGATAGAATTAGGGTAAATTAAAAAGCCACAAGATCTTACCAAGATTTAACTGGTGTTTTTAAATGAGTGCTCTGTGCATTGTTTCAAGCTTTTGGTATGCTTCTATAAAAAGTTGATTCTGATTTTTTTGGTCAGATTTTTCATTGATTTTTCTGAAGGTGTGGACTTTCAGAGTCCTTACTCCATCATTTTGCTAATATCAGCTCATTTTATTGTTTCTTTGTGTTTTAAAAAAAATCTGTCAAGAATGCCAAATAGGTTTTCTCCTCTCTCCCCTCTTTAATAACAAAAAGTAGATTATTTTAATCATTTTTTCCAAGTTATTTCAATTCACTTTTTCCTGCATATTTTGTAGTGTATTTTCTTCTAATTTATTTTGCTTTGATTTCCTTTTATCCATCAATAAATAAGGCAAAGTATATTCAAATTTAGTGACCATCAATAGGCAGCACCTGAAATTTTTCTCTTCATTGATTTCTCTTGTCTGTACTTCCTGGCCATTTGTATACTGTTAAATCTCATTTTCTATTACTCAACTGGGCTGCAGGTTGGTATGCATGGTTCTTTAGGTATCATATCACTAATATTTAGAAAGAGATCATGTAGTTTGGAAAATCAAAATCAACCCTACCTACATGCAACTTAAATTTGCTTTGGAGATTCCGTGCTTGAAATATAGCCCAGACTTACTGAAGAAAGTAAGTCATAATGTAATACACATGTGCCATATATTGAAATTGCTCTTACTTAAAACTCCTATGTCTTTTGTTTCCTATATCTGAGCATAAATTCCCAAATTTTCAGTCAATTTAAGTCTTCAGGGTACAGTCTTAATTAACATACAGGGAGATATTATGAGAGGAACAAATATTATGAGGAGAACAAATTTATCAGGATAAAGTAAGACAAGCCAGATGGCCTTTCTTCCTGCTGTATGAGTTTGATAGGTAACCTGATGCTCATTAGTCGCATGGGTTCCCAAGGGACTAGATTCATCCCCAGGTGCCCTAAAAATCCTTTCTAAATCTCTATCAGAGAGTGAGATTTTCAAATTTATTTATGAAACAGAGCTGGAATATTGGGGTAGGGGAACATAAGGGGAAAGTATCAGGAAGTGACAGTATCCGTGATCCAGCATTGTTAAATATGGTTATAATGCATTTTTTGGCTCTATAATTCTTGTACTATTGTTGATTTCCCTTTGGTAAAGAGAATATTGTAACATAAATACTATCTAATAGGAAGAAAAACCCACGACTGTTTCAGAAGCGTGAACCCTGTTCAATGGAAGGTCGTTTGTGTTGTGAATCCTAGTTTATTTTCAAGCGAATAGAGGGCCAGAGCACTGTGTTTGAAGCAGATTCTGGGGAAAGCCACATTTGGGACACATTCAGCAAGAGGGGGATGAAAAGAGAGAAAGGCCTGGGTAGCCTAGTTATTGGGGTGTGGCATGGAATGGTGGTATCATTACAACAGCCAAGTGTTTGCTATTTAGAATTTATTAGAAGTCTGGCTAAAGAAGTGATTCTTAAAATAATCTCCAGTGATGAAAGAGCGAAAAGATATTTAAAAGAAGGATGTGTAGTTTCCAATTGGGAATTATTTGTTTAGAATGCTGCACTATGGAACAAGTACTATGTGAGTAGGTGGGAGGACAGTTTATAAACTATTTGACAGAAAGAAGATCTTGGAGCTAGAGGTGACCATTAAAGCTCACATCTCACTTCCTCCTTGGGATTTTTAGTGTACCTCATGCTAAATGTGTTCATCCCAATGTAACTCAGGTTATGATCCTTTCTGTATATAGAATATTCCTCCCATTTTTCTTGATCAAAATTTGTTCACCTCTTCTAGAACTCAGCATGATGTCCTCTCATGAATTATTTTCTGATGCCCCCTGTAGTGTGCTGATGCAGTGATACTCCATTTACTCCATTTAACACCTCCCTGTATTCAAACGTTTGGAAAGTCCTATGTGACTGTAAGCTAGCCCATGTGACATGCCTTGGCCAATGGGACAGTAGCATGCTTAATGTAAACAGCAACTTGACAGTTACTTGTACGTTATGGTTTGTTCTTGTGCTGTTCCTGAAACCTTTAGACTGACATGTGAATAAGACTGGGCTTGCCTACCAGGATATGAAAGACCATGGAAAGAAAAGTTCCAGTAAATCTGGGTGTCCCAGAAAAGACAACGGTAAACCAGGCAACCTGCTAACTGACTGTCAAGCATGAGCAAGCCTAGCTGAAATCTGTTGAGCCCAGCCCAGAAGAGCTGCCTAGCTGAGTGCAACTTAAATGGACAATATGTAAAAAATTGTGCTAAAATATGGTTATTGTTTTGAGCCACGATATTTGCAGGATTGTTTGTTACACAGTGAAAAACTAACGAATACAGCCTCATTAGGAGCTAATTACTCCATCATTTAGATTTTGCTTAAAATCATTCCTTGAGAATTAAAATATTAATCTTATATTAATCTTATAGCTCATTCAGCTTTTACTTCAGTTCCTTGCACTTTGATACCTAATATTTATTGTACACTGAGAAAACTGAGGCCAAGAAATAACTGCCTTTTTAACAAATCCAGACCCCGGCAGGATATGTGTTTGAACCAAAGCTATCCAGCTCCAAAGTATGCACTTTTAATCCCTGCAATATACTTCTTTGCTATACTAAATTGCACATATTGGTGTTATACAAGTACTTAATTTATGGTTGACTATTTTCTAATATTCTTCCTCTTTCAGAAAGAATTACCTTTGCAGAAGGACTCCTATTCTCCAGTGAAACCTTTACTCTGGGAGAGATTTGACTGAGTCATAGCTGAGTTCATTAAGCCTTAGTGCCTCAGGGATGCAGCTGAGGACTCAGTGGCAGATTTTCAGGGATGTAAACCATTGTGTGGACAATAAAATAGAGAATACTAAGGCTGTGGAAATTTATTTCCTGTGAATCTTGCCTCTTGGCTTTCTCCTAAGGAAAATGTCCTCAGTTCACTTTTAGCACTGCTCACTATCCGGGAGGACTTGTTACATAATCCCATCCTGTTTGACGCTTCTTGAGCTTCAGTAATCTCAGTTTCCTGTGAAGCACCAGACCCAGGAGGACTATTTTATATCAGATTTTAGAATATGGGAAAATATTTGATAAATAGTCCTTGACCTTAGAAACTATGAGTCTAAGATGATAGCTGGGGAGAGACTGATTTGATTACTGTGACTTAGTAGTGGGGGAGTTGGGGTGTAACCTGGCAGGGCACAGTCCACCCGAATGATCTTGTGTAAATCTTTGAGGGTAGCATCAACAAATCAGCCTTTGCCTGTGTACGATGGCTAAGTGTTTGCTTTTTAGACTTTATTAAAAGTCCAGCTAGAGAAATAATTCTTAAAATAATTTGCAATATATTGTTCATTTACTTCTGGGATCTAAGTTTTATTGTGAGCTTAGGTCAGTCCACTACGAGATGACATTTTGGATAATTTGCCATTTGCCTTTATGTGATTGTGTTTTACTTATCTGCAGAATTTAAGATGTCAGACCTGGGATCCAGCCCCAGCTCTGTCGATTGTGGGCTGTGGGATGTTGGGAGAGTGCCTTAATCACTTTAAGCTTCCATTTCTGACTTTCGAAAATGTGATAGTAAATACTTCATAGAGCTTTTGTAAGATTTTAATGATCTAGCTTATGTAAAAAAATAGAAGTCCCTGTGGCTTAAAAATAATTTGTAGCTTAAAATTTGTAGCTTTCAAAAAAAAAGCCATATGAAATTCATTTTGGTTGTATTTGCTGTAAAATCTGTTGTAAAAATCTGTTGTCAAGGTCATTGCCAATTTTCAATGTCTCCTATAAAAAATTCCATTTAGGTTTTACAACCAAGTTAAAAAGAACTCCGTTTCTCTGAGAAAATGGTATTTTCTCCCTCCCCCATTCCTCTCCAGTAATAAGAATGTGCTAATTTCCCATGGTTCCCTTTTTGTCCTGGATGCAGAGAAACTCAGGGTAATATTTCTACCTCATGTATATCAGCTTGTCTGGCTGGATTGTCTACTTTCTTCTCCTATTTATTTTTTTGTGGCCGTCATTTAAAAATTTATATTTCACTACCACCATTGTATAAATGTCTTATGTTAAGCCATCTTGAATGTTTTTGGACAGAGAAGCTGAACTAAGTAAAAAAATGTCACTTAGACGCTCAAGGTCTCTGTTTCCTTATCTGACAAATGCCTGCCTATTTCCAAGGCTTACAAAGATCAGGTAATGCAAATGAGTGGATTTTGGGAAACCAGACATGCTGTACAAAAGTCACAGCAACAAGCAGCTGCCAACGTGATGTGAGTGCCTCTCAAATGTTCTTCAGCCTAGCCCTCATTTCTAAGCTCAGCACTAAATTTCATAATATACTTTGTAGGGGAATTTTCACTAGGAGTGACACGTACCAACGCTTTGACTCATTGACTCTGAATGAAAGGGAAAATCATTTGGATTTGGAATTTGGACAATAGGAATCATTTGTCTCCCACTGAATCCAGCAGTGAGAGCATCAGGACGCTTAAGGAATGCAACAGTGTTACTGGAAAGGAGTCCGGATCTGGACCCAAGAGAGGGTTTTGGATCTTGAGCAAGAAAGAATTCAGGGCGAATCCACAGAGTAAAGTGAAAGCATGCTTATTAAGAAAGTGAAGGAATAAAAGAATTGCTACTTCATAGGATGAACAGCCCTAAGAGCTACTGGTTGCTAACTTTTTTGGTTAATTTTTGGTTATATGTGAAACAAGGGGTAGATTATTCATGCCTCCTCGTTTCAGACCATTTGGGGTAAGTTCCTGACGTTGCCATGGCACTTGTAAACTGTCATGGTGCTGGTGGAAGTGTAGCAGTGAGGATGACCAGAGGTCACTCTCATCGTCATTTTGGTTTTGGTGAGATTTAGCTGGTTTCTTTACTGCAGCCTGTTTTATCAGCAAGGTCTTTTTGACCTGTCTCTTATGCCAACCTCCTGTCTCATCCTGTGACTTTGAATGCTTTAACTGGGAATGTAGCCCAGTAGGTCTCAGTCTCATTTACTTACCCCCTATTCAGGATGGAGTTGCTCTGGTTCAAACTCTTCTGACAACAGGAGAGAAGCCTCTTCTCACATCTGCTTTCTCAGGTAAGGCCCAGAGCTCAGTGTGGAGCAATCTTGGGGCAGGACAGGTCCACAGAGGGTGTTTTCCTGTCCCCTGCTCCTCACAACCTGCTTCCCTTTCTGAGGCACTGTGAACTAGAGAGCAGTGCTTTCCATTACAAAAATGAAAACCCTGGCTCAGAAGCTTACTAACAATGTCCTTTGAACAACTGCAGCCTCTGAGTTTTGTTTTTGTTTTATTATTCTCTTTAAAATACATACCATTTATCACTTTTGAAATAATACATAATCACTAAGTGGGAGCAAACATATGTAAAGAATAAACTCACTAGGATTCACAATTTTATCATGCAGAAATAACTACAATTATCCTGTGTTTCCTTCTCATTGTACATTTTTGTCATTTTACTATACGTATATAATTTTGTTTGCTCTTTAAAAATAAGTAGGTGTGTAATATTACATTGATTCTCAGTATTTTTGTTTGTTAATTGGATATGATAATACCTACATCAGAACCTGTCTGAGCATTCAATGAAACCTGAGGATAGAAACAGCCTGAAGCATAGTAGATACTGTGTAAATGTTCATTAATTTTGAATTACATCAGTGTTTGGCCTTTAAGTTAAATCTTTATGCCTTGCCCCATTAACTGCTGTGTTTCTTCAAAAGTAATTGGTCCAGAAACAAAAATATACACTGATACATATCTTGTGCTAAGGACAATTAGAATCAATTTCCTGATAAAGAAATGCAAGAGGAAAATTAAGGGTGGAAACTGTTGTAGATCATCAAATTTTCTTAAGAGTAAACTGGGCTGTTTTGGCAACCCAAGTAAAAAAGTAAACTCTTCAAATAAAGTGGCCCCATGATAAAACTAGACATGGCTCTTCACTCTGCAAAATGAACTACTGATAGGAAATAAGGAGAGTCCAGTGTTTGGCACAAGATATTACTATGTTCCTTTCCTGGGAAATGCTACAAACATTTACCAAAGAAAATGCTGGATGAGAGCAAGTCTCGATGTTCAGCTTGTCACCTTCATCAGGGAACTGGTTTTCATAGCCTCTGTGCAATAACAGTGAAGATCAGAACATTGCCTCCAGATTTAGTCTCGACATGGCAATGCCTTGAAGTGATTTTTTCAACAACAGCCAAAATATGCTGCAAATGAACAGGGGGAAATGATGAAACATCAAACAAATTAGAACAACTGAAAAAGCCTTCTCCCTGAGGTTGGGGTTACCACAATTGACCGTAGTAGAAGAGTGGGTAGGAATCAGCATAGAATCTCAGTAGAAGTCAATAGGGAACATGTCTAGTGACTGTGCAAGAAGCCAAGGGCAGAGAAAAATTCATTCACTTAAGGATAAGTGAAAGGGAGAGAATCGGTGAGTTGAGGAAATGGTGTGATGTGGTCAGAGCAGCAGTCAGGGAGTGGGGCCTGTCTTCCTAAAACTCATTTACTCATTCAAATCCTTACTCTTCCTACTCATCTGCTTGTAAGATAACACTTCACTCTTAAAAGTAACTATTGCTTTTAGAGAGGAGTGAGAAAAGAATTTGATTAGTCCCATTCATTCATTCCCTTAATTTTTCGCCATCCACTCATTGATAAATTTTTTACTGAAGGTCAGTGGCCGTTATAGACCCCTTGATATTCTAAGATGAATCAAAGATGTGCCTAGGAGTTCACAATACAGTGAATGAGGTAATGATTTGAATGTCAGTAATCATCATAGGAAGAAAACTATTGATGAGTCTACTGAAGAGGAAGACACAGGGTGCCTGAGTTCAGTGAGAATAGCTGGCCCACAAGACTTTGGGGCTTCAGGAAGTCCTCTAAGCATTGTAGGAGGTAGGGGTCTGTGTCTTCCCTAACCATCCACAGGATGCCTCAGGATGCACCTTCCCTAGAAGAGGACTCCAGAATCCCAAACTTTCCTGGGCTACCAGAGTTTCCTGACCTGCCTATTCCCTGTTCCTTCTATATAAAGTCCAAGTGAAAAGGTGGTGCCCAAGGGGCTAGAACACACCGTATTGGTAGGAAATGGCCTACCTATTTCTTAGAGTTTATTTACATCTTCAGTGCTGTGAATTGATGGTGAGCCTGGTGGAACAAATGTAATTGCAGATAGAACTGTAGGGCATAGGGAAGTAAAGATTTTTTCTCTCTCTTTCTTTCTCTCCCCTTTCTCTCTGCTGCATGGCCTCTAAATGACCTGCAGGTGGTAACTAGGTACGATCTGTACATCTTAGAAGCCCAGGTGAGAGCTGCCTCAGCAGAGCCAGTGAATGGAATAAACCCAGAAGGAGGCCTCTGTGGCTGGGTCAGGGTGACTGGCAACCCACTCTAGGGCTGTTTATAGGGGATGATGACTCAGAGGAGAATGCTCCCTCCTGACTCTGGAACTGAGATCAGAAAGTCAGCAGGAGACCAGGGCTGCCTCCCAGAGCCATCCATCCTCTGCATAGACGATGGGGGATTGCAGCTGATTCACTGTCTCCAGCAGGAGGTCAGGGATGAGGAAGGCAAAAAAGAAAACAGAACAAACCCACACAACCTAACAAAACACTGCATTTGGGTTTGGAGACCTTTGGCTCCCCATTAGATACAACAGATAAGCCTTAAAAAGTCCTAATGGTCAGCCCCCACCACAGACAGTTTACATCAGAATTTTTGGACAGCAGATTAGGACATTGGTGACTCCTAAAGACTCCCCAAGGAATTCTAATGAGGGGAAAAGACTAAGAAAACCTGAGCTATTGCAAAGTGATTCAAGCCTAGAATAACTAGTGGGTGACAACTCAGAAACTTCTGAAGTTGGAGCTGTTCATTCACAAAGCACAACATCTCATAGCTGTGTGATGATTTACCTTTTACAGAAAATCTCACGTGCATAGTGAATTTGATCCTTGCAATACTCATGAGGGAAGCAGAGAAATTATTAGCCCTGTTTTATACTTGAAGACATGATTACCCGAAGTCAGTAGGTGATTCCCATGATCCCAAGTAACTGATGATAGCAGCATTGAAACCTAGATGTCCTGGCTTCTAAGCCAGTGCTCCTCCTGGCTTACCCTCAGAACCCCAACTGCCTTGACCTTTCATGAATGACTTCTGCTCCAGTCTCTTCTTACCCCACCCTTGCTTCATGAATTACTGAAATATTCTTGGGGAAAGAGAGTGCGGATGTATATAGTTGGATATGGGAAAGCCTCAGATATCTTCTGGAGGTAATCAAGCATTTGAAACAATGCCATGTGCTTGTTTTCTGCTGAAGTTTATACAACGGTGATGTTCTATGAACATCATGTTAGAACCAGCCACCTTGGGAGCCCAACCACCTCTCAGTACTCAAGTTGTATCCAAAGCCAATTACATCAGAATCCCTAGAGATAGCCCAGACTTTGGTGTTTTCAAAGCTTTCCTGATGTCTTTAAGTGAAGCAATGTAATGGAGGCTTGTGAGACTTTGAGACAAGGAGAGAGATGAACTGTTAATATTTGTAGAATATTTTGCTCCAGGATGTTATTGAGATGCTATTCTAGTATTGTGTCTGTTTACACACTTGATTCCACAAGTGGCTTCTTTATTTCTCTACCATTTTAGTTATTCATTAACTGGCAGTGTCCTCTGCTTCCATATTGGGTTGGCACTGCATCTGTTATATCTCCCACAATTAAGCTTATATCTGTTAGGATGCTTTCATTTGGAAGTAACAGAAACTCAGCTCTGAATGTCTTAGGGCATTTGTTATGCTATATAGTGAGAGTGCCAGGGCAGAGCAGCTTCAGTGGCTGGTCAATTCAGTAGCTCAATGGCCTCATCAAGACCCAGGTTTTTTTTTCACCTTCTAATTTTTTGCATTTGATGTGTTCGCTTTATTCTTAGGCTTGAGCCCTCATGGTCAAAATATAGTTGCCACAGTTGCAGGCATTATAACCATATCTGATCAAATAACAATATTATTTTTGCTCACTTTTTCCCAGTAGTCTCCTAGCAAACTTTTCAAATATCTCAATGGACAGAGTTGAGTCATCTACATGCCCTGAAAACTCACATTGGCAAGGGAACTGAGACTTGACTGATTGGTTTAAACTTATCCAAAGTAATGCCTGAGCTGGAATAAAATAATGTTTCCCAAGAAGGGGTTCTCTTAATAAAACTAGGGTTCTGTTGGCCAGGAGGGTGAAGTGGACAGCTATTTGTTTACAAGCCAATCACATCTGATTAAATAGAAGAAGTTGGATTTGGATTTAGAAGTAAAATATCAGCACTTGTATTCAGTATTTTTGTAACTCTGGATAAGCCATAATCTCTCTGAGTCTCTGTTTTCTCAACTGCAAGATGAAAATCACAGTACCCATAAGACAGGATGGCTGTGACCATAGGATGTGCTAATGTGCCTAGAAACCACTGCCCATGGCTGAAACACATTAGGCACATAAAATACGCTGATTCCTGATATGGTTTGGCTGTGTCCCCTTCCACAACTCTAACTGTAGCTCCCATAATTCTCACGTATTGTGAGGGGGAACCAGTGGCAGGTAACTGAATCATGGGGGTGAGTCTTTCCCTTGTCATTTTTGTGATAGTGAACAAGTCTTACGAGATCTGATGGTGTTACAAAGAGGAGTTCCCCTGCACGCGCTGTCTCTGTTGCCTGCCACCGGGTAAGAAGTCTCTTTATTCTTCCTTCATCTTCTACCATGATTGTGAGGCCTCCCCAGCCATGTGCAACTGTGAATCAATGAAACCTCTTTCCTTTAGAAACTACCCAGTCTTGAGTATATCTTTATTAGCAGCGTGAGAACAGACTAGCACAATGCCTGTTTTCTTTTTTTCCTCTACTTCCTTCCTGCTTCTTTTCCCTTCAGTGCAAATTCTAAGTTAAACACCAAATTAAATAGTATGTTAATAAATACTAAGCCTGTAAGCAGTAGGAACTACTGGTTGGAAGAGAAATAGAGAAAAACAGGAGAGAAAGTAGATAAGAAAATTACAAAGATATACTAAAAAACAGCTTAGAGTCCTCTGACAAAAATCTCTTCTCAAAACCTTGTCTCCATTTCCTTCGAAGCTTTCGCCTATCAGACAGTTTTATTTTTAACTTTTTAAAGGGTAGGTGGGACTTCTTTACCTTTCGTTTTCCTGTCAGGGTTCATTATATATTACTTGCTAACTTAAGAAAATGGACCATTATATTTGAGACAGATTTTTAGAAATAAGTGCTTCAAAGACAGGTATTTTCTAAGACATGTTAACTATAGAATTAAAATGAAGACTCACCTATATCCTACCCAGCTCTCCAAGGGAGATGATAGGCTATTTTTTACTTAAATGCAGATAGAAATACTTAAGTGATTTATCTTGTTTTCTATTGCATACAGTTTTCAGTTCTGGAATTCTGTGCACTGTATTTCCAAGACAGTGAAGTGTTACCACTGCTCTTCCTCCTGTTCTTCTTACAGAAAGTGAATTTAACAGAGATACAATCACTGAGATACATAATATAGGAATCTTATGTCCTATCTCTGTTAATCTCATTGGACTATTACCTTCAGATATTTAGTAAACGTAAGTCCCTAAACTCCAATAGATCACCAAGAGCACATGGTTGGTCTGTAAGGCAAGATTGGAAGAGAAATAATTGTTTTTAAACATTTCATCTTCCTCACTATAAGCTTTTCCTATTTCTTCTTTCTTCCTATTATCCTGTTTTCCTTCTCTTGCTAATTTTCTTGAGAACCTGACCAGGGAAAATGATGTCATATCAACCATTGACAATTAAGTAGAAATGTAACTTCACGCTATGTTAGTTCTCATAGAAATTCTCCTGTTATGTTTAGGTTGTCATTTTGTTTCTAATGGAATTCCGTGTAATATCTTTTGAGAGGTAGAGATTGAAAGCCCACAACACATGTGGCCACTGTTTTAAACCTCAATCCAGTCCTAGTATCTGTTACTGCGGTATTGCCCTCGAGAGAAAGTTGTTTTAGGATAAAAGCCTGGAATTGAAAAGCTGGGGCCATGGATAGTGGTGGAAAGGCAACATGCTAGAGGGAATTCTTGGTCAAGGGTGAGGCAAAGTATAATCAGTGCATTACTTCCAAATCCCAAACTGAAGCCAGCTGGGAAAAAAAAAATCTGGGTGATGGATGCCACATCACATGGAGTCAAACACAGCCAGAGGGTAGATGAGGCAGTAGTAAATACCTACTTATGCAGATCATGGTCCAGAGACAAAGAGGGGCTAATTATGTTTTATGACAGGAATCTCTTTGGGGGTCACCTCTTGTCCATCTTTCAGTAGCTGTGCTCAGCAAATATAGCCTGACATCTGGGTTCTTACCTCAGTAATTCATATTTACCACTCAGTGGAAGTTTTTAGCATTGTTCTTTTTAAAACAGGATAACCCTCTGTCTAAATAATGAGGAACTATTTGTTGTGCCCTGAGCCTTAAAACTAGAGGTGCTGCCAAGGAAAATAGCAGGTATGGACTAGATGCTAATATTTATTGAGTGCAGGTCCTGCCATGCATATGACGAGAGACTTCTTGTAGGATCCAATTTAATGTTGCCTCCTGTAATTATTATGTTTATTTTATAAATGAGGCATCTGAGTTTCAGAAATTTCAAAATCTCTGCCCAAGGTACATGATGAGTAGGTCTCATCTCTGCCACAGCAAAGACTGCATTCTTTATCATTCCCGTATGTTCCCAACCTTTATGATCACTAGAATCACAGAGTGTTTGTGAAAAATACAGATTCCTCAGAGCCTCTTCAACCTACTAAATCAAAATCTCCACGGGACAAGCCAGAAAATCTGTATCTTATTTTATTTATTTAGAGACAAAGTCTTGCTCTGTCGTCCAGGCTGGAGTGCAGTAATGTGATCTCGGCTCACTGCAAACCCCACCTCCTGGGTTCAAGCCATTCTCCTGCCTCAGCCCCTGGACTAGCTGGGATTACAGGTGCCTGCCACCATGCCCAGCTAATTTTTGTATTTTTGGTAGAGACAGGGATTCACCATCTTGGCCAGGCTGATATTGAACCCCTGACTTCGCGATCCATCCTCCTCGGCCCCTCAAAATGCTGAGATTACAGATGTAAGCCCCTGCACCTGGCTGAAAATCTGTACTTTAAGTAGATACTTCAGTATTTGGAGGACAAGGCAAGTTTGTGGATCTTCCTCTAAGCCCTGCTGTGGCTTACGGAGATTGATTTTCAGGTGGGGTGTATCCTGGAGCCCTGGCCAATAAGGCACTCCTCTGTTTTGCTGGTTGTACTGAGAGAAAGTCATCTGTCACCAGGACTACCTGGACAGAAAATTCAGAAGTGGATGCAAGAAACAGGGACAGAGGTGATAATTGTTGGGCCCCCTTCACCCCTTTGCCTAATCTCTGCTCTCTGTCCTTTTCCATTCCCATTGCCTGCTTCTCTTGATCCTCTTGAATCTTCAGCACTGGAGCTTGGCACACCCTTCCTTGGCCTGTCTCTCCTTCAGTTTCCCTGTCTGGTCTCCTGAGTCCCTGGTTACTCTGTGACGCCAAGGGGCATCGGAAGCAAGTCATCCCTGTTTCCTGTCCACAGCAAGGAGATACGTTTTCCTTCTCATTTTCTGGTGAGAGATGAGAATTAGTGAAATGCTATGATTTCCTCCAACTTTTTTTTTTCTCTTCGATTCTTCATTAAAAGGTGGAAGGTGGGAGAGAATTGGAAAATGTGGTAAATTAGATGAGCTCGTATAGGTCTTCTCAGTGCAACTTTCTGCAAATCTACAAATGTTATTTAGCAAAAACAGATGCCATCTCTCATGAGAAGAGAATGCATTTGCTATCTTAAACCTTAAAGAAATGAGAGTTTGGGCCAGGTGCGGTGGCTGTTGCCTATAATCTTGGCACTTTGGGAGGCCGAGGCGGGTGGATCATGAGGTCAGGAGTTTGAGACCAGCCTGGCCAATATAGTGAAACCCCATCTCTACTAAAAATACAAAAATTAGCTGGATGTGGTGGCATGCCTGTAATCCTAGCTACTTGGGAGGCTGAGGCAGAAAAATCTATTGAATCCAGGAAGGGGAGGTAGCAGTGAGCTGAGATCGAGCCACTGTATTCCAGTCTGGGTGGCCAAGCGAGACTGTCTCAAAAAAAAAATAGAGAGAGAGAGAAAATAAAATAAATTAGAGTTTGCTTTAAACATCTTAGTGTCAGTGAAAGTACCTCTAAATAAAAATTCAGTTGCCATTGTATACACAATGGTATCTTCAAAACATTGATAGGTTGCTGTACGGCTATGATGTCATGCACTGCAGCACTCAGGGAAAAGAGGTGATACGAAAGCAAGAATGTTAACAGTATTTGCGGCTTCCTTGGTTATTTATGGTTATAGTGAATAGGTTTGTCTTATACATTAGTGGGACAGGGACTCCCACGGGGTGGTCTGAGGGAGATAGCTTCCTTCCACTCCTCCTTTCTCAGTCTTCCACTTTTAGCTTGCCGTAACATCTGAAGTTTCACTATTCAATATTCATGGCTTTGAGGGAATTTAGGAATCCCATGCTAAGTTGCAAGTAGAGTAGCAGATGAACATTCTTTCACAATTTTCAGTCATAAAAGGAGTTGATTAAATCACAGGAATGAATTATACTCATGGAGAATACTAGTGGAAATGGAAAGGATGCTTCTAGAATTGAGAGAATATTGTGTTGCTAAACCCGGAATGTAGAAAAATATAGTGACAGGGATGTGGGTATAACACTACTTGTGAAAATATTAATTGCCAAATATCTTAGTTTCTCTCTCAGGAGAACTTCCTTGGAATTAGAGCAATAATATCTATTAAGATCTGAAAACTTGACCAAGGTCATAGAAGCAATTTTGATTCCCATTCATTGTTCTCCTTTTGAATAGTTTTGTGTGTGTGTGTGTGTGTGTGTGTGTGTGTTGCAGACATTTCTCAGGTTAATAATAGTCTGGTCACCTTGCCTTTCATTAGCAAATTAATATGAAAACAATTTAAAAATATCTTCAATGACTACCTCAATACTAAAATTTATACTAATGTCACTAGAATATATTACTCTGAATTGTGGCCCGGATCCTAAATGTTAGGCAGGATTTTAAGACATTAGCATAAATTAATTTCTTCCTGCAACTTGCTTGCTTTCGGTCCTGAGGAAAGTGGGTAAGTGACTCCCTCTAGAGTGATTTCTCTGCTATTATATTATACAACATTTTCAAAGGAGATACTTTAGAATGGCAAAAAGAAAGAGAGAAAAAGAAGATTTAAAAAAGGAAATTTAAAATAAGTTTTGAGTTTTAAGCCACAGTCTCTAACTTTTAGTAGGTATTTACAAGACTATTTGATTACAAGAAAGAGCACTAGTGTTTGTTTTGTTCTGTTTTTCCTTTTCTTCACTGGTTAGAGCTATTCAGTTACCCTCAAATACAGTTCCTGCTGGGAAAGAAAAGATACGTGCATAATTATTTTCCTTCAATTCCTAATTTTCAGAGTAAAGAGTCAGTGCAAAAGCCACCTCCAAAAAGGACAATTTTAATTTTAGCTTAGTTTTTCTCAGTTGTTGGATTTTATTAAGGCACTCTGAATGTTTATTGTCTTGAAACAAAAACAACAAAAATTTGTTTTAGAAATACTATAAACCGGAAAGAAAACAATATAGAGTCAGGCTGCCTGGATTCACATCTCAGACCTGTCCTGGGTTAGATGTGTGATCAGGCCACAATGCTTCATCTTTTTATGGTTTGTTTTCCTCATCTGCAAAGTTGAGATGATAATGGTATTTTAGCTGGAACTACTGCTCTTAGACGTGGGCAAGACCTGCCTTTTTTCTCCTACTTTAGAAGTTCCCATATTACAGTTAACACAAGTAACCAAAGTGCTCAAGTAACCAGCTATAGAAATTAAGAGAGAGCCAGGGAAATTGAGGAAGAGACAGGAAGGATATACTAGGCATACCCTTGGCTTGTCACTCAGAATCCAGAGTCAGAACTGGCACAGTACAGCATGTGCCTCTAAATATGTTCTTCTGACTAATGCCATTCAGGCCCCAGGAGACTGCTGCTCCACGTTTGCTGTATGTCCTCACTACAAAGGTTACTATGTGCTAAAGCTGTTAAGGCTCAAGGGTCGTGCTGCTGCTATCAGAGCTGGACACTTTCAGGATACAGGGAGGATCTGGGGGGTAGAAGGCCTTAGGTAAGAGAGAGAACAAGTCAATCAACTTGTCAAAAATTCAGATCACATGCATGGAATAGAAGGTTGAATAATAAAATTTCATTTCCCAGTTGTGCTGATCATTCATTTTCTTGTTTCTCTTGGGTCAGTTTCATAATTCTAGAGGTGTAAGTTAGTGCAGCATTCAATAGTTGCACACACTAAAGGACAAGTGATATTTTGCAATATTAAACAATGCACATTGCTCTGAATTTTGTACATATGTAGGACCAGATATGAAATGTTTGAAGCATGATAATTTTTCCTTAAAATGGCAACTAGTTGGACACTGAATTCCGTTTTTGTGAATTATTTAGAAATATATATTTATAAGATTTAACTAAAAAAACTGTAAGAATATTTTACGTAAAAATATTTGTTTCTTAATTTAGGGCAAATATATATCAGAATCATAATAGAAACAGAAAATTTGATATTATAGCTCAACAAAACCCAGAAATAGAAATATAGAAATAGCATATTTTCAAAGAAGCCATGGGCTTAAATACTGAAAAAGTGAAAACAATGAATTTAAGGAGATCTTGCAACAATGATTGAATTTAGACTTTGATAATATCTGGCTTTTTAAAAAGTTTTATTTTATTTTTTTTGTTGAGACTGAGTCTCGCTCCATTGCCCAGTCTGGAGTGCAGTGCTGTGATCTTGGCTTGCTTCAGCCTCTGCCTTCTGGGTTCAAGCAATTCTCTGCCTCATCCTCCTGAGTAGCTGGGATTACAGGTGTCTGACACCACGCCCTGCTAATTTTTTTTGTATTTTTAGTAGAGATGGGGTTTCATCATCTTGGCCAGGCTGGTCTTCAACTCCTGACATCACAATCCACCCACCTCAGCTTCCCAAAGTGAGCCACTGCACCCAGCCAATATCTGGCTTTTAGTGATTTAAAAAAACATGGTTGTATTACATGTTTTAAAAGACAAATGATAATGTCAAAGAGTTAGATACTTACTAATAAAGTGGGCACAAAAAAACTGTGCTGAGTCCACTGAATTGATCAGTGATTAGGTTTCTGGCAACCTGGTCATGAGCAGTTTCCAGTGCGTTATGGTGGGAGAGGCCAGTGTGCATTGGGTGGAAGGATGAATGGAATCTGAGGAAGTGGGCTTGGGTCTTTTTTTAAAAAAGGTATGGCTGGGAAGGAGAAGAAAGAACTAATTGTTGATGGGAAAGAAACAAGGGAGGGAAGAAATTTGAAGATGGAATTGGAAGAGGGAGAGAGGGAAGGAGGGAATGAGAGAGAGAGAGAGTGACAGAGGAGGTGTGCGGTGCAGCAGCTATAAAAAGGTGAAAGGAAATTTGTCTGAATCTTTATATTTCTTGGGAGAATTGCAAAGGTATGGAAAGGGAGTCAGCTGAATAATGAATGCAGAAGTTTCCAAACTAGAAGGCTTGTGTAGTGTAGAACCATCCATGGGTGTGAGTGGGTGTGTGTAAATAGGAACAATCACAGTTGTTGTATTATCATGAATAGTAGGTAGAGCCAAAGTAGAAAAAGTGTGAACAGGTAAATTGAGAGGGAAGGTGGTTTAAGAAAAGGCGAGGTGTTCAAGAAATCAAGTCCTAAATGCAGATATTACCTGATGTCAGAGACATTTTCATGGAGTGGATCCAGTCACTTTACAACTGGAGATTGGTCACTGAAATATAGGTAAAGAGACTAGTGCCCAAATCAGATGGCATTGAACCCCATACAGAATAGTTAGAATGCCTGTTCTCCCACAAAAGCTCTTTCTCTCTCTCTCTCTCTCTCTCTCTATATATATATATATATATATACACACACACACACACACATACACACACACACACATATATGCATATACATATACACACAGTCACACACCCACATACATAGGAGGTATGTATGTGTATATATACACACATACACACACAGAAGAGCAATTGCACAAGCCCTTCCTTATTTCCAGTATAGCTAATGAATGGTTAAGCATTACTTTTTACATTTTATTAATTTTTTTTAAGAAGCCTGTCAAAGGTTGAATAAAAAATGGCCAGGGAGTGATTTCTTTTTAAGATTTGAAGCAAAATCTTAGAAATGCAGAGGTGGGGAATGATAATGAGGACTGAAGAAGCAGGGATAATTTTCATTCTATAATAATCTTATATTCATATGTAACTTGGCTTTCTACCAACAAAAGGATTAGAAGAATGGCCAGCAAAAAATAGATATACAAATCTAATATTATAGATTTAAGGAGATTCAGAGGATGGAAGAAACATCCCAGCAGTTTCTCATTGAATATTAGCGTATCTGGCAGGCTGGGATAAGGTAGGTGTTTATTTTAAATTTTAAAATATTTTCTGTTCCATTCTTTACTGATAGGGTTGATTTAGTGACCACCCTGTTGTGGCCTTGAGCATACCAGTTTCCATTTTCAAGCTTGTTTTTCTCAACCTGCAAAACAGGTTCAAATGCATGCCTCCCTGGAATGTTGGGATGGCTCCTCTCATGTTACACGTAACATGTGAGTAAATATTAGAATCCTTTCTTTATTTTTTTTCTTACTTTTCCAACTTGAAAGCAGGGCTAATGCAGTTTGCCTCTGTGTATTCCTCATGTTGCATAGAGGTGTAAATAGCTTTGCAAGCATATAATACGTATGTTCATTAACTATTTTAAAACATCCCTGTTTGAAAAAGAGGGCTACTTTTAATTCTTTTTAATGTATTTTTTTAAAATGGAATCTAACCAATTCATATTTATTTCTCAAATCAAAAGTTAGTCTGATGCACAATGTGGAAGTGAGTCATGGTACTTAATAACACTTTAAAAATTCTCAGATATATGCATACTGTCTTCTGAGAGGTGAAATGAATTGCTCAAATGCGAAAATTCAGTTCTGGTGGGGCTAAAACCAGAACCCATTGCTAGCGATTCCTTGAAAATTATTCTGACTAAATTAAGATATAGGATTGAGGAAAGGGCATTGGAAGTGATATTGAAATGAATACAAAAATCTTAAGGATGTTGGGAGAAAATGCAAGCGATGGCAATCTAGAAGAAGCCATATTTATATATAAAGCGCCTTATATAAAACTTGCAATTTTCTCTTCATTCCAGCATCCACAAATAAATACTCTAAGTGAGAATAGCACAGAATCTGCATATTTTAAAAGATGTGAAGACTGTATTCTGTTTTCATTATTTTAGAAGAAAACTTTCGTGTGATTTACATGTATCCTTAAGAAATACACCTTGAATTTGTGGGGGATGTGTGTGCATTTATATAATGAAATGAGGCATCATTTTATAGCAAAGGGAGAGAACTTGCTGGGAGAAAAGAGCAATCTACCAATAAGAATTAATTTTAATTTCTTATCTTTATCTTGATTAGTTCTGTTTCTTTTATTCACACTTGTTTGTAGAGGAAAAACTTTTAATCATAGTATTAAACATAGAATAATTATGTAAAACTACTTATAAATTTAGTTCTGAACTATATTTATATACATGGAAGCTTATTTCAAAGCAAATGTTTGGATTCAAATGCTGGTGTTTAGAAATCTATTTAGTAACTGGTAATTTGAATTGAACCATGTTATTATTTCTTAAGTTCCATTCAAAATAACCTTTTTTATTTTTTACACATTTACTAGAGAAAAATAGAAAACTTAGTAAACATCCTTTCAGCTTGAGATAGTCACAAGATGGTCACTAGTAAGAATTTAATATCTAGTCTTCCAAATGGATATGTAGTCAGATATATACATTTCCTGTAAAATTTAAGTTCCACGATTCCATAAGTGGGCAACTGAATGGATGAATGCATATTTAACAGGCTTGAATTACAGTCTATACACAATTTTAAACATAGTGTTTTCTCATAAAATAGGTTTTATATTAAGTATATGTCTATCACATACTTTTTAATGGCTACATATAACTTTTTTATTTGTATCAAAAAAGTTATCAGTCCCGAAGTTGAATAGTTGAATTGTTTATAATTATATTGCTATTTAAAACAGTACTGTAAATGTTATTTTCTAAATGACATCTTTGGCTATATTTACAATTATTATATCAAAATTACTTTTCTAGACATGGGATACTGTATAAATGAGAAGCTTATCTTAAAGATTTTTGATACACACCTTCGTGTAGTGCTAAAAGAGTTTGTAACAACTGAAATTATCACAGACAGTACATGGCAGGGCCCATGTTCTGACTCTTGCCAATAAATTTTAATTTTAATGTAATCTGTTTGATATTTTTTAAATTGAGATGTAATATTATTAGCTTGTAGTATTTGTAAACATTTTATTAATATATTTCGGGGTTACTAGTGTTTTGTTTTGAAGGTGTCAAAACTTTATTTTTCTCATATAATTCACCAGCATTCTTTGTATGTCAGAGATTGGTCATTTAGATTTCACTCTATTTCCCAATATTTTAATATTTTAATTTTACATTTAAAATTTTACATATCTTTGTATAACTATTTAATATTTTAATATTTATGAACACGTGTCTGTAACCCTTTTTGAATGATTGCCCTTTTCCTTTAAGAAACGGCCTTTGGGGTCACATTTTGGAAGAAATAATGTCATACAAATGATATTATATAAACACTTCTATTTTCTTCTAATGGTTATAAATAAGGTTATTGTATATATTTAATAACCTTAGTTTTTTTCCCTTTACTTCTTGAACTTGCTAGAATTTACATTGTTGTTATAAATGAGGCCTTTTTTTAATTGTATATTTTACATAGTTATTACTGGCATATAAAGAAGCGATGGATTTGATTCTTACCATTTCTTCACCTGCAACTTGGCTGAATTTTCTCATTGGCCAATTCTCATTGGTTCCCATGTCCTTGCTTGGCCCAAAGCTGGAGTCCAAAGAAAGCTACGAACGGAAGTGCAGCCCATTGCTGTGGGCATCGGCTCTGACATGTTTTCCAGAGACAGTGGTTGTATTTGATTTAATCTGCACTGATTGCCCCTGATCCAACTTTCACAGTTAGTGGGGTCAACTCAGGCTCCCTGTGTATCTCACAAGAGGGGGTCTCCCTTTCATGCTGGGATCTGAGTGCTGATCAGGTGATCCTTCACCTTGGTCTTGCTGGCACTATTTCTTGCAGAAATTTCTTCAAATTTTGTGCATATAAATGGCATTTTTTTCCTCCTTTCAGGCACAGGTGTAGAGTTGAATATACTTTTGCATTCTTTTTATTATATTAATGGGGTTTGAGAAGTAGGAAGAGTGTGGACTCTTGTTTTTTTCCTTAAACCAGAAATCTTTAAAGTCAGTTCCACTAGTTGGTTATCCTGTGCATCTTACAGCTTAAAGTCAAAAGAGGGGAAACCAGAACACTTAGAATAGAAGTGGTTGTTTCTAGACGCCACATTTGCTTGTGTCCGTTTTCTGTTGCAACGCTCAGCAATGTTGCGGTATACTTAATGAGCGATCTCTTTGACATAGACAAGGAATCAATGCATGTGGTCTTTCCCGGTGACTTCTCAATTGTACGAGGCAGGCAATCAAGGTAGTGGGGGGATTTGTGATCTTTCCCTGTGTGAATAGAAGTCTCTGGGTCACCTAGCTCAGATGCATTTGCATCTGATCTTTACTTTTAATTAAAGAAGCAACTTCCAGGCCTACAACTTTCATTTGTGATTTTCAGGTGTTCTAAGTAGAAAGGAATCGCAGTGTCAAGGATAGGAAGGCTTTCCAGTCCTGCAGAAATGACAACTCACAGGGGCTTAATGAACTCGGTTGGTTGACTTTATACAGTCCGATTGCCAACACCTTTACCGTCATCCACATATGACCTCTAGAATGGTTCTTAGTGTTTGGAAGAGCCAGTCTCTCAGTAGTCAATACTGCATTCCTGAAGAGAACGGACTTACAGGAGGAGAGCTTGCTAGCAAATCCTCTGCTGCATAAAGCCTGTGATCTATATGGTATGGCCATTTGATGTGCAGACCAATAGAATGGCTGGTTGTCATGAATGGCTATCAGAGATTGGAGGTGGGACAGGGTAACTGACTTCCTTGCCTTTTACAACAGAGATACAGGGGTGGGTGCCTTTTGTATTCTCTTGCTATATTAGTGAGCAAGAGACTCACATCCACTCACTGGACTTCTCATAGTTCCTCGATTTCAGGTCACACTCTAAGAACAGCCAAGTTTTATCTCTTTTTTAACCATAAATAGAAGTACTAGGCTTGCGTGATAAACTCTTCTGGGCTCTAAGTCATTGCCCGCTGTTCTATGCTGAGCTGCAGATCTGCTGGGATATTTTCTGCTACATGAGTGCCTTCCATTCTGAATATTTTATACATTCTGCACATGCTTGGCAGGAGAAGGGCTTTCACCAGTGATGAATTCGTAGGACACATTGGCAGCTTTCCTGAACTGTTTACTTTCATAACATCATCAGCAATTAGCCTGTAAAGTAGAAATTTAAATGAGATCCACAAACAAACACGCCTTTGAATCAGCTAGTAACTGGAGAAGGGCCTAAAGAGACTGTATGTAATTAGGCAGGACAACAGTTGAGAGGAAGTTAATTGATGGGAGGAGCATGAAGAGGACTGAGTTCTTTCACTGTAGCTTTAAAAAATTCTATAATTCCAAAGGGAATAGAAAAGAGTGGCATACAAAATGATAGAATAAATCAATACCTATTTGTCCTATTTATTGACACATTTGTATTTACCCTAAAGCTGTGCTGATCGCTGGAGATACAAAAGAGAGGGAGGCAAGAGACGTTATTTATTTAGTACCTTCTGTGAGGCAGATGCTGTCATTTTTTTAAATCACTTTATTATATTTAGTTTTGAGAGTATTCTGCAAAGTAAGGATTTTACAGGTGGTGATTTTACAGATGAATCACTCAAGAAAAGTGGTTTACAAAGAATGTGGTGTGGACGTTTTTGAGGGGGCTGTCCCACTGTTGGTGGGGCTGTGGCCTATGGACCTTAACTGCCCCCAGGGTTCAGAAAAAGGAGAGGTCAATATGGGTTGGAATAATCAAAGGTTTCATGGAAACTGGAGAAGTAAATATGACTCGTAACACACAGGTAGGATCTTAAGGAAGTGAGGGAGGCCAATGGAATTGGGCTTTTACGGAAGTATTCTCTTTAGTTACTTTTATGTCAGGTCATTTTTGCCTCTTAAAAGGATGACCTCTACAATGAGGGAAGAAGACTAGACAGCGATTGTTTGGCAGGAATTGTTTGTGTGTGTGCTTGGTTTTGTGTGTGTGTGTGTGTGAGAGAGAGAGAGAGAGAGAGAGAGAGAGAGACAGTGAGAGAGAGAGAGAGTGCTTGTGGGAGCCAGGGGTGGGATGGTGGTAGCTGAGATAGCATTAGAGAGACATCTAGGAACAATTCCTTTACAGGCTATGTGTGTTAAGAATGTAAGTGCTACTTGACAGGGTCTCCAGAACACTTGCAACTGTAAGGGAGCCGGCTTAGCTATAGCTAAAGTGTCCGATAGCGGGATTTTCATCTAGGGGAAAATATAAGCCTCTCCAATGAGAATGCCGAAAGTGCAGCATTCGTTTCAGAGTCGAGCATCAGAAAAATCACCACGCTACTTAATTCTGTTCTGGCAGATAATTTGTAATTTACAAAGACCTTTCATCTCCCTATGTCTTCTTTAAACTTGAGCTTTGTAAAGATTCTGATGATGAAGAGAAAATAGTTTTAACCTATTTTACATATGATAAAACCAAGGTCCTGAGATAGAATTTTATTTGGCTGAGAACACATATCCATGTATCCTTTTTTATTCAGAATGAGCACCAATGTTTCTATAAAGATGTTTGTAACACTCTGGCCAAAGCATTATGTTATCATAGCATCCTAAGTACATACCTATAATAGCATTTATTGCATTGCACAGTCATCACTACATTGTATGGTTTTTTCCAAGGGCAAAGCCTATGCTTTATTGCCATTGTGTTGCTATTACCCAGAAATGCCTGGTGTATAATAGATGCTCAGTAAATATCTATTGAATGAACTGAGGAATGGAGCCTTGTGAAAATCAAAAAGACTGGTGCTATGAATTTGGTGAGTCACCAAGAAGTCTACCCAAAAGAAGACTATGCTGTCGTTTTTGTTTTTTATTTTGAGAGGCAGAGTCTCACTCTGTCACTAAGGCTGGAGTATAGTGGTGCTACCATAGCTCACTGTAGCCTGAAACTCCTGGGCTCAAGTGATCCTCCCACCTCAGCTTCACAAGTAGCTGGGACTACAGGTGTGTACCACTACACCTGGCTAATTCTATCAGCTGGCCATGCCAGAGCCTTCACCGCTCTTTGTTGCTGCCTTCTGTCAGTCCTCTTTGGCTCAGGGTATAGTGTTGAAAACAGGTGAACTAGATTTCATTTTAAGAGTAGACAAGATATTTTTTATAGACTGTCTCTCTTTGGCTTTGGTTTGGAAAGGCAGACACAGACTCTAAAGAGTCATGGTTTTCAGGCAGAAAAGGAAGAGGAGTCTATGAGAAGCAAGGACCAGGTGAATGGTAGTGGCAGGTGGTGAGTGTTTATTGAGTGGATTTAATTGTCAGTTCTCAATCCCATTGATTAAATTGGAAGCTCTAAGCTTCTATTAAGAGACAGGTATTTAACTTGCATGAATCAATGCTAATTCACTTTAGTTGAATATCTTACTTCATTAGTCTGTTAATATTTAAAACACTCCATGCACATCTGAGGAAGCCAGTAACCAGGCACAATCTGAGGACGGCTGCCAGAAACCCAACATCACACTAAGGCCTGCTCGTGGAAAGCCAATCCTACAGCACAACTGCCCCTGTCACTACAGCATTATAGTTAAGAGTGTGGGCCCTGGAGTCTGACTGCTCCTAGATTCTAAAAAACTTATAGTTTTATAATTTATTGATGTAAAATTCAAATAACATAAAATTCTCCATTTTCAAGTGGACAGTTCAGTGGCATTTAGTACAGTCACAATGCAACTACCACTTTATCTAATTTGAAAGCATGTTTTCCTTTTTACCCATTAACCAGTTTCTACCCATTCCCTGCTCCTCCCCACTCCTGACAAGTACTAATCTGCCTCGTGTCTCTATGCATTTATCTATTACTGGTACTTAATATACACGGAATCATATAGCATGTGACGTTTCCTATGTGGCTTCTTTCACTTAGCATAGCGTTTTGAAGGCTCATCCACATTGTAGCTGGTATCAGTACTTCATTCCTTTTCATGAATGAATAATATTCCACTGTGTATATATACTACAATTTGTTTATCCATTCATTGGTCATGGGCATTTGAACTGTTTCCACCTTATTGCTATTGTGAATAGTGCTGCTATGAACATGGGCGTACGTGTATTTAAGTACCTGTTTTCAGTTATTTAGGGTATCTACCTAGGAGCAGAATTGTGGGGTCATATGGTACTACTATGCTTAATTTTTTCAGGAACCACCAAACTGCTTTCTACAGTGGATTAAACATTTTGCCTTCTCACCAGTAATATGGGAGGACTCCAATTTCTCTACATCCTGGATAACACTTGTTATTTTCTGTTTATTGGATTATAGACATCCTAGTGGATGTGAGGTGGAACCTTATTGTGGTTTTGATTATCATGACTAATTGTGTTGATCAGCTATTTGGAGATATATCTATTCAAGGCCGTTGTCCATTTTAAAAATTCAACTGTTTGTCTTTTACTTGTGAAGTTGTAGGAATGCTTTATATGTTCTTTATATGTTCTAGATATTAGACCCTTATTGGCTATATGATTTGCAAATACTCTCTTATTCTGTGAGTTGTCTTTTTGCTTTAAATTCTTTCTGTGTTCTGGGTACTAGCTTCTCATCAGCTGTATAAGTTGCAAACGTTTTCTCCCATTCTATGCTAAAGATAAAGTCCTTCGATGTGAAAAGATTTTCATTTCACTGAAGTCTAATCTGTTTTTTTTTTCTTTTGTTGTTTGTGTTTCTATCGTCATACTTGAGAATCAATTATCAAATCCAAGGCCATGATGATATATCCTGTGCTGTCTTCTAAGAAATTTATGGTTTTGGCTCTTACATGAGGCTGTTTCATTCTGAGTTAATTTTTGCATATAGTGTAAGGGACTAAATTCATTCTTTTGTATGTGACTATCCCGTTGTCCCAGCACCATTCAGAGATTATCTTTTCCTCGTTGAATGAACTTGGCACCCTTGACAAAAACCAGTTGAGCCAAAGATTCTGACATAACTGGTCATATTAATAGATGTATGAGTTTATTTCTATATTCTAAGTTTTATTCTATTAGTCTATATGTCTGTCCTTATGCCATTACCACAGTGTTTTGATTATTATAGTTTTGTAATAAGTTTTGAAATCAGAAAGTGTAAATCTTCCAACTTCCTTTTTCAAGACTGCTGGGTTGTCTAGTTGCTCAGGCCACCAACTTTGGAGTCTTTCTTGACAGTTCTCTTTCTCTCACATCTGCTTCCAATTCTTCATCATTGTAACTCACCTGGACTACTGAGACAGACCCTTAGTGCCTCTTCTTGCCTTCTTTTTAAACCTATACCCCAAAGCCCATTATTCTCACAACAGCCAAGGCAATCCTTTATAAATACAGTAAGATCATAGTTGTTTCTGTGTTTTCAACCCGCCAGTTGCTTCCCATCATGTGTAAAATAAATGCCCATCGATGATAGATTGGACAGGGAAAATTTGGCACATATACACCATGGAATATTATGCAGCCATCAAAAACGATGAGTTCATGTCCTTTGTAGGGACATGGATGAACCTGGAAACCATCACTCAGCAAACTGACACAAGAACAGAAAATCAAACACCACATGTTCTCACTCATAGGTGGGTGTTGAACAATGAGAACACCTGGACACAGGGAGGGGAGCATCACACACTGGGGTCTGTCAGGGGGAAAATAGGGGAGGGACAGCAGGGGGTGGGGAGTTGGGGAGAGATAGCATGGGGAGAAATGCCAGATATAGGTGATGGGGAGGAAGGCAGCAAATCACACTGCCATGTGTGTACCTATGTAACAATCTTGAATGTTCTTCACATGTACCCCAAAACCTAAAGTGCAATTTTAAAAAATATAAAAAATAATAATAATAATAGACATCAGAATGTTAGCACCAAAAAAAAAAAAAGAAAAAGAAAACAAAAAAAATCCAACCACTTAATAAAAAATGTATACATGCAAAAAAATTGGCAAAATGTTGAGAATTGCTGAAACTGGATGAAGGATACGTGAGGGGCCATTATACTCTTTAATTTCATATGTTTAGAATTTTATATAATAAATTTTTTTTTAAAGAATGTAAAACTGTACTTACAAAGATTCATGTATTTTTCACTCTTTCTGAAAAGCACTTTAGAACTGTTCTTTGTTTGAAGAAGCAAATCAAGGTTTTTCTTAGGACCAAATAGCATATTCAGCCCAATAATTAATATCATTGTCCCTGTTATAAGAGAAGAAAAGAATATATTATAGTCCGATCCAAAAATCCGTCCAATGTTGTATTCCAAGAGCTGAGATTTCTTTTAAAGGAACATACCCTGGAAATTCATGTACCAAGTTTATTTATCTCAGAACCTAAACAATTACTCTAGTAGTGCTTTTGATAACTGGAAAAAATCAGGTAGGGTTCTAGGAATCGTGCTTTAAGTGAGAGGACCGCAGCCTTTTCCTGATGCAGATTTCTTTGCATTTCTTGATTATTTCCTAGTTGTTAGGTTGCTAAAGGTGTTCGTGACTGACTGTTAATTGGGCAAGGGATGGTGAAGGCTTCTGAGCTGCCATAGGGATGCAGTAAGAGCCCTTCCATGCACCAGGTCGAGAAGCACAATGGAGCATATGTAGGTTCTTAATAAGGCAGTGCTTGGGATCATTGTGGTGGGATGTGAGTTCTCTGGGAACAGGGGCCTCACAGAGGATATATGCCAAAACCCACAGTGTGCCAACAGGGCAGCCAATAAAGTGGAGCTAAATTGGGATGCACAACAAACTAGCTTAGATGTAAAGTTTACTTACTTCATCTAAAACCGTACATACTAAGAATGGAAACAGAGATATGCCGCCACATGGAAATTAAGAAATTAAGCCATTTAGGAAATGTCAAGTAAAAGTCAGAAGCCAAGCAAAAACAGCTATATCAAATTTTCCAGGAAATAGCAGGAGAAACCCAGAAAAATAAATTTATAACTAACTTCTGTTATAATACAGATTCTTTTCAATTCGGTTGTATTAAAAGTTACTCTGAATATTACCAACATTTCTTGGTTTTTGTGACCTCATCAAATAACATCATTCATTTTTCTTTAAAGTTCTTAGTTGTGTGAAGCTGTAATTATGCACTGTTTCTACAATCCCATAAGTAGTGAGAAGAAACTAAAAAAAAAAAAACTCATCGTTCATAACATTCTAAAGAAATAAACTCATTCATGGAATAGCTCTTACTTTCATTTGTTTTCTTCTCACGGCAGACCCCTAAGCAAGCTGGTATAAGAAAAAAAGCAGGGCATTGGACAAGAAAATAAAGCAGGAGAGAGTACACACACCTGAAAGAAATCAGAAGAAACACAAAGTTTGCAAAGCCAAGGTTATCACAGAGGAAATGCAGTAATGTATTTCTCTCATTAGATGAGAGCTTGAGTATTTACCAGAAATACCAAATTCTCAAAAGTTAATTCAAAAATATTTCACATAATTTTAAACTATGTCTTTCAAACCAGGCTGTCCTGACAGATGTCTAGCTCATGGGGTATAAAAGCACATGGGAAAGTGTACAGAGTAGTTGGATGTCTGTCAGGGGTACTAGGGGAACTGCAAGAGAACCCAGGTAGATATAATCCCAGCACCTTGGGAGGCTGAGGCAGGAGAATCGCTTAAGTCCAGGAGTTCGACACCAGCCTGGGCAACAAAGTGAGACCCCATCTCTGCAAAAAATAACATAATCAGCCAGGCATGGTGGTGTGTGCCTGGAGTCCCAGCTACTTGGGAGAGCTCACAGATACAGTGAGCTATGATCATGCCACTGCACTCTAGCCAAGGCAACAGAGCAAGACCCTGTCTCAAAGAAAAAAAAAACCAGAACTCAAATAGAAGCCTTCACTTCTCCTGAGTAGCACTCACACAACTCTAATTTCTTAAGTATTTGTCTCCTTTTATATATGGTGTTTCCCTCATTCAACTAAAGCTCCAGGTAGGAAAGGACAGTAGGTGTTTCTAATATTCCACACCTGGGAATGGTAAATGAAATAGACCAGAAGAGTGAGTGGGTGGGAAAGGGGGCAATGATGAGAAATTGATTAATGGGTACAATGTACCCTGTTAGGGTGAGGGATACTCTAAAAACTCTGACTTAACCACTATGTTACCTATGCATGTAACAGAATTGCACTTGTACTCCACTAATTTGTACAGATAAAAAGGGGAAAAATTATCTTTATCACCTGGCACTGTTCCTGAAACATAAGGTACATGATCATTTTTTTTTCAAAATTTACACAACTAGTGAAATTTTGATAATGTTTTTAATGAATAAGTGAACCAATAAACAAGAAGTAGATCCCTTATTAACATGTTTTTTCTCATCTTTCAAACATTTTGAGGAAGTATTTGACATGCTACTTAAACTAAAATTACGTAAACTAAAATGATTCACAACATTTGATTTGTATATGCTTGGATACAGCAATAATTTTACTATTTCCAGAAACTAATTTTTAAAATATTAAAATTGAGGTAAGGTTATAAAATTATAATTTTGGTACATGAACCAATTTTTAACATATTAAACTGAGCTAAGTTTATGAAATTAGAATTTTGGTATGTGAATTCATAACCACTAAAATGGTAAATATATTTATTCTATGATTTGGGGATTTATCATTTACACTAAGATATATGTATTTTATTGGTAAAAATATGGTAAATTAAAATAATAGAGTCTGGGTGTGGTTGCTCACACCTGTAATCCTAGCACTTTGGGAAGCCAAGGCAGGAGGATCGCTTGAGGCCAGGAGTTGAAGACCAGCCTGTGCAACATAGCAAGACCGCTGTCTCTACAATTTTTTTTTTATTAGTAGGGTGTGGTGGCCCACACCTAGTAGGCCCAACTACTTGGGGGACAGAAGTGGAAGAATCACTTGAACCCAGGAGCTCAAGGCTGCAGTGAGCTACAATCACATCACTGCACTACAGCCTGGGCAACAGAGTAAGACCTCGTCTCAAAAAAACATTCACAAATAAAATTCATGGGAACCCAAAAAAGTCACAATCCCTGTGTATATTTATGAGCCAACCACAGAAGTGGCAGCATGAGGATCATGATGGTACCTTTTCCTAACACATCTTATAACACAAGTGTAACACTGTTCACACTTTAGTATGGATTGAATCTTTTCACAACTAATTAAAAGACCTTTATAGTAATAAGTAATACTGAAATGTGCTGATAAATTAAGACATTTGTTTTTAATTTATAATTTAGACATCCCTCCAGGTTTTGTGTTTTAATCAAGAGAGTCTATTTTACCAAGAAAGCGAGTTCATCCTGTTTATTTCCACCAGTCACATAAGGTGCTAAATCCTGGTCAGTCCATAAAGATATTTTTGAGAGTTATTTTAATCCAGACCTTTCAAATGTACTTACCCAAAAGCACATCTGATCTTTCTCTAGCGTAGACACCTCCTGGGACAAACTTAAAAGCTGTGCACCAGGCACAGAAAAATATTTCTAGAAGATAAAATATCATGGCAATGGTCATGGTTTTCCCAGGGTTTGTCCCTGAGTTAATTAGGTGTCCCAGTGCTTGAGGCCACATGGATGCAGTGAAGACAGCTAAGACACAGCCGGACACAGCAGCTGCCCATGTGTGCAGGTAAAGGAGTCCCATAGCTGAAGCTGCTCCTGTTTGTGAGAGAGAGAAATGAATTAGACAGAAAAGCAGTCAAGCTTAGAGGATGGCTAACTTACAGCCTTTAGAACCAGAACAGACCTTAGGGGTATACTGATCCAATTTCCAGATAGATGAGAAAACTAAGGTCTGACAAGGTAAATGTGATTTGCCCAAGGTCACACAGCCGGTTACTGTCTCAACTGGAGGTAGAATGCAGATCTAGTAAATCTCAGTTCAGTGCTATTTCTTCAGAAAGGCCAGGAGGAGGGAAAAAGGCATTTTTAGGTAACTGCTGTTAAGGTCCTAACAGCAATAAAGACTAAAATTATCTGTAATACCAAAAATATGTCCATTACATTTAACCAATCAGATACAGGACATTAGAAAACAGGTGGAGTGTGGTTTCTAGAACGCTTCTGTTAAGGGACTTCTAAAGGAATTTCTGTCCATCTAAATGCTACCCCCCATCCTACAAGAGGTACATTGACTTTCCCGACCACACAGCCCCAAGAGAAGAGACAGCATTCATGGACTCACTGTGTTAGCAATTCTGCAGTCAGTCCATTCATTGACCAATAGCCTGCTAGGTGTCAGGAGCTGTGCATTCCGCTTGGTCCACAGCATGTACTTGGTAAGTGTTTGTTGAGCCAATGCTGACGTTATTTAACCTTTCCCCCAATTTCTGTAAAATCAGCTTTGAAATAGCACTACAGGGTCCACTCCATCTTGGGACCATCAATATAACCCTTTTCCATAGAAAATATAGCATTTCTGAAACATTCCAATCCATATTGTGTAATCGAGACCCACCCTTCAAGGGTAGCTACAGCAGACTCTTCACTGCTTGGGCCAAGAATTCCAGAAATGAGTGGGAGGCAGAAAGTGGTCCCAGCCAGCTTCTTAATGCCCCACGGCTGGATAAGTTCATTGATACATTCCGTTGCACCATCACAGGGCAAGGCCACCTGACTGCCTATTTCTCCCCACTTCAAAAAGAACATCTCTCAGATGAGCATGAGAACTAGATTCCAAGGTTCTCTACAACCAATGGAGCTTAACTCCACAGGGAGATCTTCAAACACCTAGCTCCTCAATGGAATTTTTTCACGTTTAAAATAAAACAACTGTAATGCCCATTTACTATAGAAATTTTAAAAATACAGAACTGAAAACAAGCAATTAAGGATTGCCTAAGATGGAGATGACCACAGCCAATACATCTGTGTATTTCTCCTAAATCATCTTCTGTGTATACACAGAAGTATTTTACATAAATACAGAGTATTTTGATATAAATGGAATTGTACCACATATTAAAGACTATATGCTGCTTTTTATGAAACATTATATCAGGAACATTTACTTATGTAAACAATTTTTTTCTAAAACATTTTAATGTATATATAATACTTTACTGGATAAATACACCACAATATAAGTAAGCATTTTTCTATTGCTGGCCATGTATGAAGCTTCCTATGTCAAGCTTTCAAAACAACAGTATGATGAACATCCATTTTGTCAATGAATCTCTTACCACATTGCCTATTACTTCCTTAAAACAGATTCCTAGCAATACAACTATTATGTCAAGGGGCATAAAGACTTTAGAGTCCTGACTTGTGACCAGTTGCTTTCCTGAAAGCAACGTTCGGAAACCTTATACCCAACTTTCAGGAAACCTAATACCCAACTTTCAGGAAACCTTATACCCAACTTTCAGGAAACCTTATACCCAACTTTTGGGAAACCTTATACCCAACTTTCGGGAAACCTTATACCCAACTTTTGGGAAACCTTATAGCCAACTTTCGGGAAACCTAATACCCAACTTTCGGGAAACCTAATACCCAACTTTCGGGAAACCTAATACCCAACTTTCGGGAAACCTTATAGCCAACTTTCAGGAAACCTAATACCCAACTTTCAGGAAACCTTATACCCAACTTTCAGGAAACCTTATACCCAACTTTCGGGAAACCTTATACCCAACTTTCGGGAAACCTTATACCCAACTTTTGGGAAACCTTATACCCAACTTTCGGGAAA
>CAUYNB010014136.1:0-111844 GCA_963574225.1 Lagothrix lagotricha
AGGCCTGCTTTACAAGAGCTTCTGAAAGAAGCACTATATACAGAAAGGAACAACCAGTATCAGCCATTCCAAAAAACCCATCAGTAAGCTGCATCCAGACCCATCTCACATGCAAGGATATACAGAGACTCAAAATAAAGGGATGGAGGAAGATTTGCCAACCCAATGGAGAGCAAAAAAAAAAATCACTTCTTTTTCTACAGGTAAGTACCGAGTAGTGGGATTGCTGTATTGAATGATAGCTCAAACTTTTAGTTCTTTAAGAAATCTCCATACCATTTTTCATAAAGGTTGCATTAACGTACATTCCTACCATCAGGATGTAAACACTGCCTTTTCACCACATCCATGCCAGCATCTATTGTTTTTTGAGTTTTTAATAACGGACATTCTTTCAGGAATAAGTGTTATTTCATTTTGGTTTTAATTTGCATTTCTCTGATGATGAGTGATGTTGAGCATTTTTTCATGTTTTTTGGCCATTTTTATATTTTTTGAGATATTATATTCATGTAATTTGCCCTCTTTTTGATGGGATTCTTGTTTTTCTTGCTGATTTGTTTGTGTTCCTTGTAGTCCTTTGTCGGATGTATAGTTTGCAGATGTTTTCTCCCATTCTGTGGGTTATCTGTTTACTCTGATAATTGTTTCTTCTGTTACAGAAGCTTTTTAGTTTAATTAGGTCCCATTTATTTATTTTTGTTTTATGTGCATCTGTTTTGGGGGTCTTAATCATGCATTCTTTGCCTAGGTCAATCTCCAGAAGAGTTCATTCTAGGTTATTGTTTAGAATTTGTATGGTTTCAGGTCTTAGACTTAACTCTTCGATCCATCTTGAGTTGATTTCAATATAAGATGGAGCTGTCAGGCCACACCCCTCCCGATCCACCAGCAGAGATGGGGCACCCAGCTCCCGTACTAGTCAATGCAGCACACTTCCCACTCCATCTTTTTGCCACAGTGTCTTGATTCAGATCTGTGATAAACTAGATGCAAATTTTGGCACTTTTGCTTATTTCCATGAAAATTTTTACTTAGCAATCAAAGAGGACTTGGCAAGGTCACAGGGAGAGAAAACAGCCTCTGTACAACTTTTCCTGTTTCTTTTTCCTTTCTTCATATTTCTTTCCATTTGTTTCTTACTCTCTTCCTCCCCACTTGATCTTAGGACTACAGAAATAAAGTATCTATAATTGAAGATGGAGTCTCCTTTTCCTAGAAACTTTGGCATCAATGACCTCCCAGGTACTGGAGGAGTCACTTTCTAGCAAAAATACCATTTAGTAAAAGCAGCTTTGCCCCAAAAGGATTTCTGCTTCCAGAGATTAAGGAAATAATGGTATTGACATCCCATAGCTCATTTTTTAATGTATTAAGACAATCCATTCTCATTATGTTAATAGCCTCATATTTACCGTTTATTATTTGCTGGGAAAAGTTATTCTTTTTTTCTATTAATCTTTCAACACAGAGAAGAACTACATACATTGCTGTTTGCTTGAATAATTTTTTTGTTATTTTCTTGGGTTTTGATATCACATTCATAAAATAAATTGGATAGCTATCTTCAAGTTTACATGTTGTGCAAGAGTTTATATAGTGTCTTCTCCTCAAGAGATTAAAGTATTCTTACATTACTGTTGGAAGATAGAGTGACTGTTTTATACATATCTAAGATAAACAACATGTAACTATATTACTATATAAATATAATTTCAATATCAAATTTTGTTTCTGTATATTCAGGTTTACTGTTTCTTCCCAGATAAAATATATCTTCCTCAAGAAATGACTCATTTCACCCAGGTTTAATAAGTTATTTATAAGCAATTATATGCTGTGTTTTTTTTAAAAAACCTCTCTTTGTATTATTTTGCTTTTTATATTTAAGCTACGTATCTCCTTTTAAAAATCTATTTTTAAAAATAAATTAATGCATTTAAACATTCACGTACAAATATACACAATTTGACACAAATGCAAAATGTGATCCTATACATACAATTTTCTATTCCCTTTTTGTACTTGTGTGTTTCTCTCTCCTATTCTGTTATCTACTTTGACTAATGTCTCACAAAGAAAATGAATAACAATTCATCTACTTTTAAAAATTATCAGAATACTATATGTGTGTGAGAAATACATAAACACATGTACAGAGTCATATATCATATAGCTCTAATTAATTACTTTCTTGGCTACATATTTATGTACCATAATTTCATTTTCACCCTATTGATAAGGCAACATGAAATAAGCACCATTTTACAGATGCTTTAATTTACTATTTATCTTTTCTTCTAGGTGATGACTTTTGAAGTAGGAAAAGCTATTTATCTGTATATGTAATGAATTCGAAATTAATAACTTCAACTTTTATTTCTAGTCACTTTCTCAACTTTTTAAACTTTATTTCTGTGCCTAGTTAGGTATTTTACTTTACAATGAAGGCATCTGGTGTTAAACATTTTCTTCCAAGAACAGATTATTTTTCTCCATCCTGATTTTTTTAAATCAACACTCTCATTTTTGTTATCAGTAACATATGATATTCTCTTTGAATCAAGCATTATCAAGATTTACTTATATAACTTTAAGTAGTTCTCTTATTTTGTTCCACTTTTTATAAAAGGAATTTCTCATTTTATTGAATAACACTAATGTGTTTTTACCATTGTAGACAGCTGTCCCCTTTGCCTGAGCCCACAAATATTTCCCAGATATGCTAGATTTATGTCTTTATTCCTTTGTCCTGCCTAGAAATAGGTGAATGGTCTCAATCTGCAAAATTGTATTTCTTCAACTCATGAATATATTCCTCCCTTATAAGTTTTTTATTGCCATTCTTTCATGCATCACTATGATTCACAATATTGCCTCAGAATTTCATATGTTTGGCCTCATGATTTCAATTTTCTTTGCATATTTGTTCTGTGTATTAAAATATGCCTTTTCCCTGATTTTCTGGCCACTCATTTGGTTTTTAATAGTGATCATTCTACAATTTGTCTTCTGAATTTTGTAATTAATCTGACAGAAAATTCTAAGGGCTCATTCAATGTATATTTCCTCTTTTCTTACAGAAGAAATGTATAATTTGGCAATATAGCCAATTAAAATGTTCACCTTCTTAGATACTCTTGCATTTGATAATGGCTAAGGAGAGAAGCTCTGGCCAATAAAGTTGAAGTAGAGATTGCTGGGTTTGGGACGTGTCCAGGAACTTTTTAAAAGAGGATCAAACTTATCTGCCACGCTCCTTTCATTCTTTGTCCTTCCTCCCTTGTACCCAGCTAACAATGGATGGGATGCTTATTAGTGCAGGAATTATGTTAGGACAGTGAAGACAAAAGTTATAAACTAAAGAGCACGGGTCAGACAAAGAGGAAAAGCTGGGGACATTTATATTATTCCATAATCACTGCACCATTCTTTGTCTACCTAATTCATGACTTTTCATTGTGTAAAAAAAAAAAAAAAAAGTATTTTCTTGTTAAACTACGTAAACCAAGTGTTCTAATTATTTCAGCTGATTACATTTCTAACTGATACAATTAGAAATACTGTTTTGGTTTTGGTTTCTATGTCAGAAAGTTGTGTGTGTGTGTGCGTTTGTGTGTGTAAAGCGTGTCCCACTTTTATTAATCACTTTTATCTTAAGTTCTACTCGTGTACCCAAGGTATTTCTATTATTTTGACCGCATATTCTGATTGATATCTGTTATTTTCCACCCTCTGTACTCTGGACACCTTTCCTGGGAGGACAACAAAGCAAGAAGAAAAGGAGGTGTGAGTTGTGTGAGGCGGAGGCAGAGAAGAAAGCAGCTTTGGCATCATACCTGGGTTCTACTCTTCACTCTACCCCTTCCACGCTTGCGGCCTGTTTTCTCATCTGTAAAGTGGTCACAAAATATTTCCAAATAAATCGAGGTGTCAGGTTTCACGCATCATCCCAGGAAGTACGGGACGGCAGAGCTCAGAGATACACAGACAGCAGAAGAGGGGCACAGCCTTGCATGGAGGGGAGAAGGAAGGGAGGAACCGGCTCTCGATGATCCCCCCTCCCCTCCTCAGTCCCTGGGAGCCGAGAGCAGCCAGTTTCACTGGCTCCATCACAGGTGGAGGCCATTCCCGGGGGCCTTAGGACCCTTCTCCTGAGAAATCAATTGTGGTTTCATTGAATCATGGTCACCTGTATTTATTGCTGGGAGAAGCCTGAGGGTGGGAGGAGATGATCACGTGTGCTTGGGTTTGGCCAGAAGCCCTAGGTGGGGGGTTGGGGGAGGACTAATGGGGAGCCAGGGGAAATTTTTGTGGGTACTTTTTTTTACTTCCTCTTGGTTCCCAGCTGTGACAGGTTTTGATAAAAGGAGAAACAATAAAGAGATAAACCATAAAAAATAATAATAAAATAAAAAAGGGGGGCCGAGGGGGCGAGCGCCTGGGCATGCGTCGCTGGGCCGGGTCCTGGGCTGGGGGCTGGGGCGAGGGCTAGGCCCCGGGCGAACAGGAACGGGGCAGGGGGTGTCGGGCGGGGCAGGCTGGAGCTGGCAATGGGGAGCAGTGAGGCTGGGAGCTTACCCTGACGTCGTCCTGCGTGAGGGAGCTCTGCTCAGAGCCGGAGGCGGAAGCGTGAAGTCAGGACTGAGTGGGTGAAAACAACCTGCGCTGAGCAAACATGGCCACTTATCACCAAGAAGGGCAGGTGCAGCTGCCCCGAGCTGATATCATTCGTTCACGTCTCATGGATACTTTCTCTCTCATCGAGCATTTGCAAGGCTTGAGCCAAGCTGTGCCGCGGCACACTATCAGGGAGTTACTTGATCCCTCTCGCCAGAAGAAACTTAGGTTGGGAGATCAACAACAGCTACTGCGCTTCTCGATAAAGCCTCAACATATAGGACAGATTTCACAAGCCCAGAGGCTATTGAGAAAGCTTCACGTGCGCTGCAGTCAGAGGCCACCTCTTTCTTTGTGGGCCGGATGGGTCCTTGAGTGTATCCTTCATGTCACTTATTTTTATACTGGCTGTTCATCATCTGCCTAATGACTTATTTTTAGCACCCCAAACTCCTTTTTCTCATTCTCACTGGTTATGTTATTGCCCTTATTATTTCAGCTGCATAAATCAGAAAGAACTCCACTCTGTACGTTTCCTTAAGAGACAACAGGTCTTCCCCCCTTCCCCTCCCCCGAGTGATAGGAGTACCTTTAAGGACTAGGATATCTCAGGAAATAGCAGCTGGTGCAGTGGATGGACATGCATTTGTGGTGCTGGAGCAGCAAAGTCTCCAGGCTCCTGCTGCAGATCCCCTGATTTCTGCTGTCCAGGCTCTGCATTCTCTTTCCCTCAAGGACAGTGAGACTCAAAGTGCTCATTCAGCTCGCTCTTTTCTTTTGGATGTCAGAATGACCTGGCAAAGTTGTGAAAGTCTGATGATGAATTTTCATCCTTCAGGAGTTCACAGGTTTTGAAGTACAACTGCATTTCATGATTTGCTACCTGATGCTAATTTTCTATCACTTGCTTGGTCCTAAGGAATAGAAACCTTGGACCATCTATTTTTACAAAAAGCACAGCAAAGCCTCATATAAACTGCGCATAAGCTACATTATTTGTCTATGGTTGCCGCGGCCTCTTTGCATATGAAAAGGCAAATGACTTGAAGTTGGAGTGGAAGGGGAGAAAGGCACTGAATTTGTTTTGTTTTGGTTTTGGTTATTGATGTTTTCAGAATAAATTTTTGGATTTTTAAAACAACCTCACATTTTCCTTTTTATAAACTTTTTGTTTTGTTTCACTTTTATCTGAATTATTCTTCTTAGTTTTGCTAGTGCTTCTTTGTTAAAGACGATCTTTTTGAGCATTATGCTTAGCTCATTTCTTTACACTATTTCTCATCAAAGTCAAACCTTTTACTTATTAAACTGTTAGTGTAATATGTCATAATGTTTTGTTAATCTTTAACACTTTATTGTTATTCAAGATTTCATTTTAAAATTTTATTGTGGAGTTTAGTATAAATATTATAAATAATTCCTTTTCAATTATCAAAAATATGGCCTACATAACTTTCACATTTTAGAATTAGTGAAACTTTTCCGCCCAGTAAGGGTAACTTTTTTCTCCACATATAAGTGATAGCCCCTTTAAAAGCTTTAATACATATTAATACAAATATTAATGTGTTTACAATATAATAAATATCTAATTTCACACATTTTATATGTATAACTTATCAATTTATTTTTCTACTTCTTAGCTTTTATTTGGTACACTTTGATACTACATTAATCAATGCAAAACAATTTAAAACTATTTGGTTTGCAACACTGAGTGACAGTTTTACAATTGTAATATGATCCAATTCATTTTGGCTAATGCTTCTTGCCTTAGATTTTTCCTTGTTTGCTAATAGCTTCTCCATGCTCAGTTGTGTTTTGTTTTTCCATGCACAATAAACTTTTACCCATTCTTTGATTTGAAATGTTTCTGTCATTTTTGTAGGTGTTTTAAAATTTGATGTAGTTTTGTAATTCTTCCTGACAATATTTGCTTCTGAATAACAGAATAGTTTAAAGCAATTTCCTTCACTGTTATCACTGTTATGTGTTGCCTTAATGCTGTCACTTTGTTTTATGTTCTCAGTTTTGTTTTTTCTATTTCTTTTTGGCTGCCTTTGTTTCCTGTCATTTGCAATGCAATATGTGTTTGTTTTTAGCCTTCTACTGCAATGTGAAAAGTCGTCATCCATTTTAATTCTACCAGTGGGTTTCTATAATTTTCACAATAATATTTTTTTATTATTTTTTGAAATAAATAAAAATCAAAATCAATAACTTTTTGTTTTCTTTTTCCAAGTCCAACCTATGCTGTCTTTGCAAAATTAACTGCATTTAAGGACATCTCTTTTTTATTGGGATCAACATGGTATTTATGCTATTTATTAGCATTTATGTTCAATTTTATGACATTCACAATATCGATTTCACTTAGCGTTTTATGTTTGTTGTCTGATACTCCTTCATACAGAAATATCTTCATTGTTGTTAATTTATTTTGATTAATATATCCTAAGGCTGAAGTATGTATTCAATGTGTTTTCCTTACAAGCATATATTAGCAATACATTTTCTAAAACTTTTCAGAAAGTTTAGAACTATAGAAAAAGTTATAAAGAAAATTTAGTTCTATATAGATTTTTTGAGAAATATTTTTATTTCAGAATTTACTAGAAATAACTCTATAGCTTTTCTGATGCCTAACATTGTAGAGAAGTTGCAGTTTTATTTTTAAATAGATGGCTGTGTATATATACACACAAATATATATATATATGTTTTATGTGTATTTATTTGTATATGTGCTATATATAAATATATATGTTGGTATTATTTTAATACAATTTCTATTTGATACATTCATATACATAATACTTTCTATTGTATATATTAATATGTATATGTTTGTATTATTCTTTTTTTTTAATTGTCAAGGCATATATGGTGGTTTTTTCCTTTATGTCATTTACTTAAAATATGATCAGTTCTTTTAAATTTAGATAATTTTTTCTTTATCTCCCATTGTTTTAGCTTATTTGTTTTATTTAGTTTTTATTTGTTAGTGTACCTGTATTTATTTCTGATCTGTTTGATCTAATTTGATTTTCTTTCGGTATAATTTGTATCAGCAATTTTGGCCCATAATGAATATACAATAAAATTAGTCAATTATAATTCTATATTTGATGCATTTTGACAACTGTGTCTCTGTGTCTGGTTTTTTAACCCACTACAACCATAACATAGAACAAGAGTGTGCCATTTATCTGCTGTTGAATCTCTAACTTACTTCATTTATATCAGCTATTTATCTGTCATAGTTAATGCCTTTAAACTTTTATTTTCATTATGGCATAATTTCACACTTTTTATTAGGCATTACATTTTTTATAGTATATGTTTTACTTTCCATCTCCCCTAATATTAATGTAAATCTCTGCTATAGATTTAATTTTCTTGCAACATTTTCTCACAAACTTTTGTGATTTCTGGTAGTCTTCTCTCCTTCCCTGTTCAGCTTGGGACTGTTTTTTTTTTTTTTTTTTTTCTGTTTGTTTTCTTTTCTTTTTTTTTTTTTTCTTGCAGGCTAACTTCTGATTCCTATACTTCTGTCATTGTTTAGAGATGCATCTTTATTTACGTCTCTGAGTACCAGAAGTAGGTATTTCCTACATTACTTTTGCTCTGCATTTTAAATGTTTTTCAGAGATAGCCTTTATTTCTTCTCAAATAATATAGAACCTTTATCTTGGGCTACAGAATTTGTAAACCTTGCTTCCCCCTACCAATTGATTGTCTTTTTTTTGTCATTGAATAACAGTAGATGTATCTGAACATAATGTCTGTCAATGGAGAGGAGGCTCCTTAGCCTTATTTTAGTAAAAGAGTTGGAAATTTTGGGACATTCCGCTTATGCAAGTCTGTTGCCAGAAGAACGAAATGTGACTACCCTATGCCTAATTCTCTGCAGTGAGGAATTACATAGAAAATCCCCCAAAGTCCTGACTATGAATTCCTATCTAAACAAATAGTAAAATTTTCTAAATATATGCCTTAAAATAGATTCTAATAACCAAGAAGCAAAAATAAAATTATTGTGCAGATATGAGGAGAGGACATGACTATTTAACTGCTTATTACTATAGGTTTCTTCACAAACTGGGGTCTTTACCTTCTCACTTGAGTGTATTTGTCAGACATGTGATATTTGTTAACCCATTGCTACTATTACAATCTTTAATTTAGTTATATAAAAAACCATACTTTAGTTTTCAGTGTTGATTAAAAAAAAAAAATCCTCTCTTCCTCTTCACTATTGGAGATATTCACGAGTATTTTGGTGGATTAGAGAAACAGGAAATGTTAAATGTTACCTTGACCTTTAATTCTTGGAAATGCTTTATAACATCATTATGTCCTTTTATTGCCAACTACTGGTAATTCCTGGTCTCTGTTTTGCTGTAATCATTTGCCATTATGACAACTTTTCTCTATCCATCCCTTTCCTGTTAATCTATTCCCAAATTTAATCTCCATTCAAATATGTTTTATGAAAGATAACATCTTCTTCTCACATCATAACCAATAATATTACTTTTCTGACTACTTTGTGTGGAGAAGGTTGTAATATCTATTCAGCTCTATCAAGAACAAAAGCAGAGTGCGTCCAAGCCATTGGGACACTGCCTGATTTCAGGTGATCTCTGTAGGGGATCACAGACTGGCTCATTTTCCAAAGGGTAAATGAGTATGGATGGCAAAGGCCAATTTTTATTTGGATGAATAAATGTGAGGATACAGTGCTAGAGGCACAGTTCTAGGGTTGGGGTGTCCATCTGAGGACTTGAAGAATGCTGTTTTGTTTTGAATGTCTGAGATCCTTTCGTGTGACTGTTTGGTTCTTTGTATTGCCAGCACAAATGATAATGGTGACAGAGTCTGCAGCAAAGCAGTTGATTCCATGTACTATAAAGAAAACTAGCTATACCTTACAAGAGCTATTAAGCATGTGCGTGCGTGTGTGTGTGTGTGTGTGTGTGTGTGTCTGTGTGTGAATTTTCTTAAAAATCTTAAATTGATCTTGAATTCTAAGATATGGAGAACAATTTAGCTTACCTCCTAGTATGGTTCTGACTTGTGAGTTTTTCTATCGTTTAACAATAATAATTAATATCAAGGATCTATGAACTATGCATTGTGTGTATGTTTGTGTCTGTGTGATTTTTGCAGAAAGAATACTGGTCAGGAACTGAAATAGAAATGGAGAGACTATCAATTATGATTAACAGAGTATCATGACTGATGAACAGAAATGAGAAAATATAAAAGTGACAGGTAGGTCTTATATTTCTGATTTGGGTTCCTTAAAGGATTGGAGGGGACACCATTAAATATAATATAATGAGTCTTATGTTGATGAATGAAAGAAAGCAGGTTTAGGGAAAAAGAAAGTGCCTAGCTTATGGCATTACTAGTCATCATGTGTAATTATGTTGATTGTTACTTCTGTACAAATTCTCTTAACCTCTCGTTAACAAACACATCAGAATTACCATTCTTCCCATAAAGCATATTAGCAGATGTCTACATTCCACTGAATGCGTGTTACTAATAGGTTACTTTCCTAGACAACCCTATACTTCTTCTACAAGGTAAGCTGAATAAGTGTTTTCAGGTGAGAGTAAGCTGTATTTGTTCCCCAACCCACTCTGCCTGTTGTATTCACTATTAATAAGTAGTACATTAAAATATTGGAGTAGAATGGAAATATTTTTTAAATGCAAATGAATGATTTGGAGAAACTAAATAAAATTAAATAACAAAAATTCCTAGAGAATAGTTGTCGGGATACTTATTTTAAAAATCTACAAAAATGATGCATTTAAATTTATTTTATATTGTAACACAATTTTAAAGAATAAAATAAAATTTTAGTTAAGATCAACAGAAGAAAAACAGACCAAACTCGAATTTTATGACCAATTTTCAATGAAAAGTCCTTGTTCTAATAGAAAAAGAAAGATAAATAAGCATGTATTTATATATTTTAAGTTAAAATGTTATATTGCATATAATACGATTCCTCAGTTACCCAATCTTTTCAATTAATGTACTTAGTACTGTCCTTGATTGAACTGAATAAGAGGTATTCTAATGTAATTAGTTGGTTTTCTTTGAGAAAATTGCTGCCCAGACTTATTATGCCTCACAGAAGACTTAGTCTTTTCTTGCCCGCTCCAATGTGTTATTCATGTGGAGAAGGTTTCTAACCTGTATCTCTTTCTCTAAGTCATACTGCACTGTGGAAAATGTTTGCAGCAAAAACAGCTATATCCCTATTCCTAACTTTCTTCCCTCCCCTAACTCATCACATCATTCTGCTATGTTGTTTTCAACAGCTTTGGAACAGGATTATATGAAATAACATTAAAATAAAAAGAATCTCTCTGAATCATACCACTGTTGAGATTGGCTAGCAATATTGAAAGCTGTTGGTGAACTGTCATCCGTGGGATGAAACGTAATTTCTTGATCTGATCTGTTTTGATACTAAATTTCCCATATTGAAATGAGTATTTTTGGGCTCAAAAACATTCACTAATTATCATCTTGGCTGTTAAAATGACATGACCAAAGAAGAAAAGCCCATAAATTATTGTTTATACTGTTTGGATATGGAATTAAAACTTTGCAGGTCATCTTGCTTGAAAAAGATAATACTTTCTAAACATGTCATAAAACTGACAAACTAATACATTTTATTTTTAAAAATCTCTATTTCATGTTTAAAAAGGACAAATAGAAGAATAGGTTATTTTCTGTAGGGTCATCGTATCTTAAATTTGAAAGATCTTATTTTAAGTTATGAAATACTAACATCTTAAGCGTAACATTTAATCAGTTTTGATGAATGATATGTTGAAGGCACTTTCAACTCACTTTGATAATTAACAGGAAGACAAGTAACATTTCTCATGCCTCCTTCTAGACAATTCTCTTCATAATTTCCCTCATCATAGACTAATTTTGCCTATTCTTCAATTTCATATTAATGGGATAAGAGAACATGTATATTTCTGTATTCTATTTCTTTCACTCAACATAACATTTGAAGGTTCATGCATGTTTTGTCATTTATCAGATGTCTGTTTCTTTTTATTGAGGCATATATTAAATACTACACATGCTTTCTCCATTTTCATGTTGATGGACATTTGGGATCTTTCAAGTTGGGGCCAGTATAAATAAAGTTTTTGTGAACATTTTTATATAAGGTTTCTGGTGGGCATATGTCTTTCTTTCCTTGGTTATACACTTAACAGGAGAATTTCTGGATTGGGTTTAACTTATTAAAATAGTGACAATGAGTTTTCCAAGATGATTGCCCATTTTTTGGTAGCAATAAAGCCTTCTCAACAATGTCCAGAACCTCATCCCTGAAACCTATGAATAAGTACTTGATATGGAAAATAGGATATTACAGATGTTAGTAACGTTATGTACCTTGAGATGTATTATTCAACATTAAGTGGACACAGTCTATTTATAAGAATCTTTAAAAGTAGAAGAGAAAGGAAAAAAGTGGGTAAGAAATGTAACCATGTAAGGAGAGGCAGGATAGGTTAGAAATGTGAAAGGAACTTTCACCATTGTTGCTGGACTTGAAAATGGAAGAAGGGGGCCACAGGCAAGGAACATGATGGCTTCTAGAAGCTAAGAAAAACTCTTAGCCCATACCCAACAACAACAATTGGTGACCTCAGTCTTAAGCCACATGGAATTGAATTCTGCCAACAACATGAATAAAAAATGAAATAGATTTTCCCCTATGTTCCCCAGAAAGTAACACAGCCCTGATAAAACATTGATTTTAGTTCAGTGAGAACCATGTCAGGCCTCTGACCTATAAAACAATAAGATTAATCTGTGTTATTTTAAGTAATAATTTATTATAGCAACGAAAGAAAAATAATAAATAATTTTACAACCCCACCAATGATGTATAAGAGATCCAGTTGCTACAGTCTCTCTGACATTTGATGGTGTCCTTCCATGTAATTTTAGCTGTTCAAGTAGATGTATAGTAACAACTCATTTTAACTTAAATTTGCGTTTTCTTCACTTATAATGATATTGAAGTTATTTGCTATTTGTCTTTTAGGGAGGTGTCTATTCAAACTTTTAATCTTTTTATTACATGGCTAGTATTTGTTTTACTGCTTTATATTAATTCTGTAAATTTTGTGAATTCAATTTATTTATCAAATATGTTATTTTAAAAATATTTTCCCAAGACCGTGAATTATCTTTCACTTTTCATAACAGAACTTTTAGGAGAGTCGAGTCAAATAAAAGTGAATCCAGATTTAGACAAGGATAAACTATTCACAAAAAAAGACTGTTGTGATAAGAAGAATACTCTGATCCCAGAAATCTGCAAGGATCTCAAAGTCTAACAGAAAAGAGCTTTATTTTAAATAGGGAGGTATAAGCAGTAATAAGGGAGAAGTTAGGCAAATTACAGAAAATGGCCTGCGGTGTCTGATAAAAATACGTTGTTGGTGTTCAGCTAATTTTTGAGATAAGTAAATAAGGGGCCATGTTTCTCTTAGTGTTTTCTTAGGCTGGAGGCAAGCAGCGTTCAGAGGCCCATAGGGAGGAGAAGGTCTGACAGAAGTTGAGTCGTGACAAAACAGAGGGTAAGAAGTGGGCAGTTGTAAGTGCTTGACCAGTAGAAGATTTTTAAATATGATGAACTCGAATTTATTCAGTTTTCTTTTGTCTATAGTGTATATTTTGTCCTCTCTAACAAATCTTTATCTACTCCTCCAATTTAATAGGATTTCTTCACAAATTTTTTCTGTTAACTATTGTTTTATTTATTTTTAATATTTAGGTCTATGATCCATGTCATTTTAACAGGATCAAGTTGCTTCATTTTGTTTTGTTTTGTTTTTTTGCTGGGGGAACACTGTCAAAATGAACTGATCCATATTTGTGTGGATTAATTCTGGACTCCTCATTCTGACTTTCTTCTATTCTTTTTCCTGTAACACCTGATTATTACAGCTTTAAAATAAGTCTTGACCTCAATTAGTGCAAGCATTGCAAAACTTTTTTATTTTTAATATTATTTTTAGCTAATATAGGTTATTATATATAAGATTATTTTAGCTAACATAGAAGCAAATAATTTGCTTCTCCAAATATATTTTCTAAGAAACTTGTAAGTTTTTACAAAATATCTGCTATTTTGATTGAGATTGCACTGAATCTATAGATAAACGAGAGAAATTGACATTTTAACTATACTAAATATTCCAGGCAATGGTTTATTGCATATTTTATCATTTATTTAAATCTTGATTTGATCTTATTCACAGTTTTCAGAAGGAAACATCCAATATTTCATGATAATCTGTGATATCAACTCTAGGTTTTTCATAAATACCATTTGTCAGATTAGGGAATTTTGTTTTCATTCCGGATTACTGAACGTTTCACATTACAAATGTATGTTGCATTTTGCCACAAACTGCGTCTGAAAAATAAAAGATTATATGTTTTCTTCCTTTATCTCTTAATATGGTTAATAAAATGGATTTGCTTTTATATATAAACCAACTTTGATCATGCCATAAAATGTATTTGATTGTAATGTACTCTTCTTTTTTAAATACTGCTAGATTTAATTTGCTGATATTCTATGTTCATGACAGATATTGGTTTGTAAATTTTTGACTGTAAAATCCTTCTTTATTTTTGCACCAAGATAAGTGACTCAATAAAACAAGTTGGAATTTACTCTTCTTCTCAATTGGTATTATGTTCCTATTACATGCTTAATGGAATTAACCATTATCACTATCTGGGCCTAGAGTTACCTTTGTGAGAATTCGTTAAACTAAAAATTCATTTTCTCTGATGTTTCTGTTTTTATTCAATACTTTATCTTTGATGGTGGATCACATTTTCTCACTTTATTGTATGCATTATATATACATATACACACACACAAATATACACACACATAAATGCTTGTGTGCGTGTATGTAAATGAATGCCCGACATAGAATACAAGTATAATACAAATAGATATTCTGCTGCTTCTCTCATTGCACACAGTCAATATATTGTATAAATGCAGTGTTCTGACTATAGCCAAGCTTCTGTTGATTTTCCCTGCTCACTCTCAAACTTTGGAAATGCCAGTACAGTAGCAACAGAGAAGAGGTTTCTCATGTTCAATAACCTCCTCTAATGTTTCCCATAGTAGGTAGGTACAGATTTCTATTTGTTTGGGCCTCCAAAAAATTCTAAGTTATCACACCAGCTATACTTTAACTTGAAATTAATTTCTTAAAATTTTATCTATTTTAAAAATTCACTTCCATGGCTACCATGTGCTCCTACTGTTCTTTCTAAGAGGAAATAGTTCATGTGAACTACTCTATCGGAGGAGGTTAAAACCTTTTGGATGCATCTAATTAGATTACCTTGCCATCTGAGGTCTCTGATGGACTCAAAGTGTGATTTTGTACACCATTTGGGCTGCTTCTTTTTTGTTAGAATGGGAGCAGTGTTTTTCTGAGACACTTAATATTCTAACCTAAAACCTCTTGATGGTCATAACATTTTGTATAGTTCAAATCTATTTTATAGTGGAGAACATGAAGCCAATAGAGTATGTGACCCGTTTCTGGTGGAATAGCGTGCTCCAGAACAGCATGCTTCACAACCCAGGTCTCCAAATTTCAACTCAGAGTTCTTATTCTTAACTAAGATTTGCATAATGAGGTGCTTTGTTCTGCTCTTTTCCCCAACCTATTTGCCTTAATCCGAAAAACCCATTTTACTTCCTGGACATTCATAGCGACACAGAAATTACAGTACAAAAACCTAGGTTTTAACTTTTCATTTCCACCATGCCACCTGTGTCCACACAGGAAAAAGTTTGAACTAATAAGTAACCAAGAAGTTGTTTTTTAAAGTCATGCTTCCCTCATGAATAGAGAAAGTATTTGCATTCTTCAAAGAAGGTTGCTTTAAACTCAAAACATCTGGCAATAAATTGCTTATACAATCATGTTTTCTCAACTGATATTGTAAATCCTTTTTGGGCTAAATATAATTAAGCCAGTTTAAAAGCTGATAATGCTAATAAATACTATTAAAAAGGTATTTCAGTTTGCCTTTTTAATAAATATTATCTTAAAATAGAAATTAGAATGTATAATATGTAAACAAAGTATTAATCTCCAAAAAAAAGTAATTTTCATTTGAGACAAATATCCATATACATAGGTAATATTTTGTGTGTAAGATAGAATAACATGTGTATTTACACTACATTTTAATAGATTTAAGTTTTGCTTTCATTCTCTAAATCTTCTCTAATCTTCCTCATGGGCGTGCCACCCACTGAATGGCAGAGACAACTTAGACTTGCCAAATTAAAATATTTGGTTCCAGTGTAATCACTCTCCCTATCAGTTTTCTGCCTATCAGTCTTGGCTTAACTCCTTTATATGACTCAGTTTCTTAATTAAATTAAGACAGACTTACAAGGAAAAAACAAACACCATCAAAAAGTGGTTGAAGGATATGAACAGACACTTTTCAAAAGAAGACATTTATGTGGCCAACAAACATGAAAAAAAAATCCTCATACTGGTCATTAGAGAAATGCAAATCAAAACCACATTGAGATACCATCTCACACCTGTTAGAATAGCAATCATTAAAAATTCTGGAGACAACTGATGCTGGAGAAGATGTGGAGAAATAGGAACACTTTTACACTGTTGGTGGGAGTGTAAATTAGTTCAACCATTGTGGAAGACAGTGTGGTGATTCCTCAAGCATCTAGAAATAGAAATATCATTTCATCCAGCAACCCATTACTAGGTATATACCCAAAGGATTATAAATCATTCTGTTATAAAGACACACGCACACACATGTTCATTGTGGCACTGTTTACAATAGCAAAGGCTTGGAACCAACCCAAATGCCCATCAATGATAGACTGGATAAAGAAAATGTGGCAGATATACACCATGGAATACTATGCAGCCATAAAAAAGGATGTGTTTGTGTCCTTTGCGGGGACATCGATGAAGCTAGAAGCCATTATTCTCAGCAAACTGACACAAGAGTAGAAAACCAAACATCGCATGTTCTCACTCACAAGTGGGTGTTGAACAATGAGAACACATGGATACAGGGAGGGGAACATCACACACTGGGGTCTGTTGGGAAGTAGGGGACTAGGGGAGGGATAGCAGGGGCTTGGGAGATTGAGAGGGATAACATTAGGAGAAATACATAATGTAGGTGAGAGGCGGATGGATGCAGCAAACCACCATAGCATGTGTATGCCTATGTAGCAATCCTGAACAATCTGCACATGTAACTCAGAACTTAAAGTATAATAAAAAAAATAAAAGACATTAGAAAAAAAGAAAAGAAAACACTCAAACCATGATGTAAATGTATCAAGAGGACACAGTAGACAGTTTAAAAGGCCTCTCACTGGCCAAATATGGAGCATTTGAGCATCATAGTAAGTTAATGATGGTAGGGAATTCTCACCCATAGAATGAAGTTAAAATTCATGAGACTGTACAGATAAATAGTAAAAGAAAGATTTTCATTATACAAGCTAAAAGAATGATAAAATTAGAATCTCACTATTTGGCAACCTTCAAAGAGTAATAATTAACTCAGGCAAAAATTATCATTGTGTGTTAACTCTAACGGATAAATGTCTGAGGAATAATAGGATATTTACATAATCTTTAACTAAGCTCCCACAAGATAACTATTTATTACAAAGCAAAAAATAGTAACCTGACATTCATCTCTTTAAGTGACCAATGTTAAATCTGCAGTTATGGAACAAATTAACATCAGATCATTTACCTCCTGCTATGATGCACTGGGAATAAACAGAATATTAATTTTACAGTATCACTACCCCAAAATACATCACTTGAATATAATAATAAGAAAACATGGGGTAAACCCAAATTGAGAGCAAGAATACAACTGGTTTCTGCATTTCAGAATGTCAATGTCAGAAAAAATAAACTATGAGAAACTTTTTCAAATTAAAGAAGATAAAGAAGGATAACAACTGAAAGCAATACATTTTTAGGAGAAAAATGGTGAGCTCACAATTAGGTCTGTAGATTAAATTATGTTTTTATCAATGTTAATTTCTTAATCTTTTGCTATGTTTATATGAGAAAAATTGTTTCTCCTTTTTTGTTTGTTTTCCTTTTGTTTAGAAAGTAAAAACTATTTAGGGGTAAAGAAACAAACTATCTGCAACTCAATGGTTCAGAAAATAACTAGATGTATGTATGCATATATGTATCTATCTATCTATCTATCTATGTTTATCTATCTATATAAAAATCTAGTAAAGAGTAAAGAGGAATTCCTGTACTATCCTTGTACATTTTCCATGTCTATAAATTATTTCAAAATAAATACTTAGAAGAAATCTAATCTAAATATAAATTAAAATGTAAATTGTTATGAATAAAATTTTTATAACCACTGTGTGTGTGTGTCTATGTAGTCACTGTATCTCAGAGCACCACGCCATTCAAAAATATGAATATACATAAATCTATACACATTTTTCTGAAGTTTAGAATAATAATGTGCATAATCATTACAGTTACAGTTTATTGAGCACTTATAAGCCAAGTACTAGAATAGATAATTTACATGTAAAATTTTGCCTAACTTTCCAAACCCCTTTAGATAATTGTCATCCAATCATCCACATTTCATTATTGAAGAAATTAGTATTCAGAGAATTTATTAACTCTGCCAGTTCGCAAAGCACATAAATGGCAGAACTAGCATTTGAGTACGGTTTTTAATGTTTTTAAAGGCATTGCTTTTAAACATTATACTATTTTTCTTCATTAAATATTTAAATTTATAGAACTACTTAAGCTTATGCACAGGTTTTTTATCCTTCAAAGTCTCTAATACTTTCAGTACAAAACAGCAACACTTACATGCTTCTATACTTCAATGAAAGGTACTTTAAGAATATAAAACAAAAAAGAAAAATAAGATTTAAGTTTTATTAATACCTCTGAATATGTATTAGGTGACAAGTTGCAATGAACATATACACTTGTCAAATAACTTTTTTTTTTTTTAGGTTTTCAGTTCTGTCTCTCCTTTACTAATTTGGCACATCATTAAAATTCACTCAACATTAGTTTTACTTTCTGAAAAATAGGGATAATACCAACAACTTATCAGTGCTGTTGAGAACATTCAAATGATATATGGACCCAGAAATGAGCTGCAAATTATACAGAACTCTACACAATATCAGAGTTGCTTTTCTTCCTGTTAAGAAGAGTTATTTCTATTTCAGTATCTCAAAGTGACACATAAATGTTGGCATTTTAAAATGTTATCCCCATTTTCATTTTAGAAGTGTTTAGTTTCAGGACTGTGGGACTCACTAGAAAAAAACTAGCAAAGCATTTATTTTATAGCATACAAAAATAACTTCGTCACAAAAGGAATTAAATTAGACAATTTGAGATGGCTTATATTTCAATGATGAATAATGATGACTAGTATTAGCAAATAAAACAAAAAGTCCATTTTAATCCATTCTAATTTCTTGTTTCCCTCTGTTGTGGGATGTTTTCTTGATCCCTTCATGGGACTTCCAACAGCGGTGTCCCATTTACTTAGTCCCCCGTGCTCATCCCCTTGTGGGAGGGAGCACACAAGCAAAGGAGTACAGGAACCAGCTAGCTGCTTTGGCCAGGCACAAGGGAGTGCGTAGGTGATTGAGTGCTGGAATCAGCTGGGTGCTTTTGCACCAGCAGGAGCAAACTCTAGGCAGGCCTTGCAAGTGTCCAGGTGTGGGCGCCTGTGACGCCAAGGCCCCAGAGGGTGTGTAATAATGCTCTCTTAGCTCTGCCATCCGCAGACAGCAATGTGTTATCAATTCAGTGGGCCCTTCGCCTGGTCATGTGGGGCTGCTGACCTCCACCAGCAAGGGCAAAGGGTCAGTGTGACAGCCCTTTTTGGTACCTGTCCAAGAAGAATAAGGTCACACAGATGAACTGAAGGATAGTGAGTGCAGAGAATTTTATTGAGCAATGAAAGTGGCTCTCAGTAGAGAGGGGAGCTGGAAAGGGGACAGGAGGGGCAGGTCACTATCCCCTGATGTCAAGTTGCCTCTCTGCCTCTTTCCTCCAAAGTCAAGTTGCCTCTCTCTGATGTCCAGCCATTGTCTCTGAAGTCAAGCTGCATCTCCCCAATGTCCAACTACTTGTCAAGTTGCATCTCCCTGTCATCCACCTGCTTCACTTTCTACCAGCAGAGTCTGTGGTCTTTATAGGCACTGGATGAGGGCAGGGTGAGTTGTATGTCATTTTGGAAAAGGCAACCTTTGATTAGTAAAAAGACATTATTCAGAAAGAACCAATCAGGAGAAAGTGGGCAAACAGAGATAGAAGTTCTCGCTTTGGGCTGTGGGTTTTGGGTTTTTCAGCTTGAAGTTGGGGCTTCACCACGGACCTGTTTCTGTTTGCCTAGAGCTTCTCTGCTACCTGCCTGTATCATTTCCCTCCCGAAGAGGCACATCTAATTGTCATTAAAATATGGAAGATGACAGATCTTACTGCTTCCTGCTAAGAATTGGCATTGTTTAGGGGGAAACGGCAGTCGGATTTCCCTCAGAGCGCTACCTAAGGGTCCCCAGCAAAAAGGAGCCATCATCTGAGGCTCTGGTTGCATGACCATTTGAAGTTTGATGACCTCTACTCAAGAAATAATGGTTAAGAATACATGGATCAAATATGTGTATTATACAAAGAGGAGTTAAAAGGAAATAATCTGGTGCCAAAGATTACATAAATAAGTTAAATATACTAATCTTTCTGAATACAACATTGTACTTTGAGCTGTTTTGCCCTGGTGGGAGAAATAACTGCATGAGAGCAGTTATACTTTAGAAGATAGAGATAACTGTTTAGGGGAGTACATATTTCCATGGGAATTCACAATTATAAAGGTGCAGCATGGTGTAGAACAGAACGAAGACAAGAATAGCAATCATAGCAAGACTATAAAGAGGATATCCATGGAAGGTCAATTATTGACACTTATCTTTTGTGATTTTTAGCTTGAAGTCCCAGATCTCTTCACATTGTTACTTTGGATGCTTTTCTGGGTCAACAAAAGTAACTCCATCATTTTCCCAGGCCTTTACTTGAGTATGATGAATCCAAGAATCTATTCCAATGACGTTTATTGACATAGGAGTAGAAAGGAGTACAGTGTAAAGATTCCTCCCAATCTGGGCTTATAGAGGGAGAAAGGGAAGGAAGTATCTTTACCAGTACCAGGTCCCCTGGGTTGAATACAGGTGGCCCTAGATCCTGGGATTGGGCTTCCAATAATTGTTTCAGCTCCTATTGAAAATTAGCCAAAAAAGTTATATGTTTAATCAAGTCAGAGGTTTCTTGGTCTAGCCTAAAATCATTGATGGAAAAAGCATGTCCATACATCATTTCAAAGGGACTCAAACCCAGCTTTACAGGGATGTTTCTAACACATAGTATGGCTATGGGAAGAAGAGTAGTCTGGGAGATGAGTTCCCAGAGACAGTTTCCTGAGGTGCCTTTTGATAATATCATTTGTCTTTTCTATCTTTCCCAAGGATTGTGGTCTCCAAGCACAATGAAGATGGTATTGTATGCATAGTGCCTATGAGACCCCCTTTGTGACAGCCACCTTGAACGAGGAGCCATTATCACTCTGGAGGTATGTAGGGAGTCCAAAGGGAGGAATTATCTGATTAATTACTACTTTCATAACATCAGAGGCTTTCTCTCTCTGACATGGAAGTGCTTCTACCCAGTTAGTGAAGGTATCTATCCATACGTGGAGGTACTGGATGCCCCTTGCCTTTGGCACATGGGTGAAATCCATTTGCCAGTCTTTCCCCAGGTAGCCTCCTATTCTTTGGCTCCTGGGGGGAAAAAGCCATCAATTGAGCATATTAATTTTAAGGCAAGTCTTGCAAGCATTAGTTACCTGTTCAACCATTTGTATCAGGATTTTACCTGAGAATGATCTCTGACCAATTGATAAGTTTTATCCTCACCCAGGTGGAAGGTCTCATGAAGGCTTTGTAAGAACTTTCCATTGATTGGCAGGTGCTAGATGAACCTTGCCATCCTCCAATTGTAGCCATGCTGAGGATTGAGAGATGCATCTCCAAGAGATGACCTATTCTATTTCTGCAGGAGAATATTGATATTTTATTTCTCTTATGGAGCCCTCCCAAATCAAAGAGGCTTCAAGTGGATCAGAAATCTGAGGCCCTCTTGCTGCTTATTAAGCTGCTTGGTCTACCAACTTGTTTCCCTCCGCTATTTCATCCACCCCTTTTTGTGGCCTTTACAATGTATTACTGCCACTTCCCATGGGAGAAAACTGAAGATAATAGTCTATTAATTTCCTGATGGTATTTAATGGGAGATCCATTAGTTGTGAAGAAGTTCCTCTCTTTCAAGATAGTGGCATGTGCAAGAAGAACTAGGAAAACATACTTAGAATCTGTAAAAACATTAACTGCTTTTCTTTTGCTTAATTCAAGCACCCTCATGAGGACAATTAGTTTGGCTAGTCGAACACTTGTGCCTGAGGAGAGGGACAGACTCTCAACATCATCACTGAGGGTAACTATTGCATATACCCTCTTTATGGTTCCCTTGCTCTATAAAAGAACTTCTATCTGTAGAGAATCCAGCCTGGGTTCTCCAAAGGGGTTTCTTTGAGGTACTCTCTGGTCACATAGGTTTATACTATTATCTGTTTCCAGTCATGTCTAAGTTCCCTACCTTCCTTGAGGAGGAAGGTGGTTGAATTTAGGGAGGGACAAATGCTTAATTGGACTGCAGATCCTTCTAATAGCAAAGCTTGACATCTGAGGAGGCAGTTGTCTGTTAGCCAGAGATTCTCCTTTGAAAACAGTAGTCCTGCCACATTATGTGGGGTGTAAACAGTTAAGTTATTCCTCATGGTTAACTTGGTATCCTCTGGTACCAGCAAGGCTACCACTGTGACTGCCTGGAGGAAGGCTTGTCATCCTTCGGCTATCAAATCAAACTCTCTACTTAGGTAGCCCACAGGCTTGCTAGGCTGGACCTTGGATCTGAGTTAGAACTCCAAGGGTCATTTCCTTCCTTTCTGACACATAAAGATTAAACGTTCTTCTACAGGAAGATTAAGGGCTGGTGCCTTAAGCAAGAACAAAAGCCTTTAGTCTCCAGTTCCCAAAATAGGGAGTGAGTTTTAGCTGCATCAGTCTTGCTAACTAGGTGATATAAAGAATGAGCTATTTCACTGTACCCAGGTATCCATAGTCTACAGAATCCTGCAGTCCCCAAGAATTCTCTCAGTTGCTTGAGGGCTTAGGGGAGAAGAAAGGAGGATGAGCTTAATTCTTTCTTCAACCAATGCCCTGGTCCCCTCTGACAAGACCAGACCTAAGTACTTCACGGAGGTCTGACAGAGCTGAGCTTTAGATTTTGAAACCTTATTCCCTCTGTTAGCCAGAAAATTAATAAAAGCCATACTGCCCTCCTGAGATTTCCTCAGTTGGGGCACAGAGGAATATGTCATCTATGTATTATAAAACTTTAACCTGAGGATAAAGGAACTCAGAGAGGTCTTTTGACAATGCCTGCTCAAACAAGTGGGGGCTGGCTCAGAACACCATCCAGGTTAGCTGGGTGGCCTGAGTAGAGGGATCCTCAAATGCAAGCAAATACTGGGAGTCGAGGTGTAATGGTATTCAAAGGGAGGCATCCTTTAGGTCCAGGACTGTGAACCATTTAGTCCCTTCAGGTATTTGAGCTAGTAAGGTATATGGATTTGGAACCACCGGGTGAATTGGAACCACAGCCTCATAAATGAGGTGGAGGTCCTGGACCAGTCTCCATTCCTTTTTAGGCTTTTATACTCCCAATATCTGAATATTACAAGGGCTACAGCAGGGTTTGAGGAGGCCCTGTAACCTTATGTATCAATGATGGCTTCCAGTGCTTTCCTAAGTTTGGGTTTCACAGGATGTTGTCTCTGGTTAGGAAAGGAAGTGGGATCCTTATGGTGGATCCAGACCACTATGGCAGTTGTATGTGGCTCGGTAATTTTCCTTCGAATTGACCAAATTTCTGGGTTAATAATGGTCTTCACTAGGGGGAGACAAAGAGTTTGACTTAGGGCCATCAGCATGGTGGTCTCCATATGAACCAGAATGTTCCTGCCCAACAGAGGAGTTAGGCTTTCAGGCAAAATTAGAAAGGCATGGGTGAACAAGAGGTCTTCCCAACTACAACTAAGGGATGGGGAAAAAGATTGAGTTAAAGGTCTTCCTGAGACACTCCTCATTGTTGTGCTAAGAGAGGAAGGGGGCCACGATTGGTGAGGAGAACCAAAAGACCCATCCCAGTGTCCAGAAGGAGGTCCACTTTCTTCCCTTTGATTTCCACAATTACCCAGTGTTCCTGTATGGTAATGGTGGTCTGGACCACTGGAGCCAGGGAGAGGAGCCCCAGAACCCATCAGTCCTGCTGGACCCTTTGAGAGACTGGCTCTGGACCTAGTGACCAGGGTCCCTGGAACTCTTTGCCTCAACGTGTGGGGTTGCTGCCCTCTGCTAGCAAGGGCAAAGGACCAGTATGATAGTCTTTTTTGGTACCCATACTTGGTGGGTCCTGAATTTTTGTCTGGTGCCCAAGAAGAATGAGGTCACATGAATGAATTGAAGAGTGGTGAATGCAGATAATTTTACTGAGTGATGAAAGCAGCTCTCAGCAGAGAGGGGAGCTGGAAAAGGGATGGGAAGGGCAGGTTGCACTCCCCTAAAGTCAAGTCATCTCTCTGCCTCTCTCCTCTAAAGTCAGGTTACCTCTCTTCAACATCTAGCCATCATCTCTGAAGTCAAGTCACCTCTCCTCAATATCCAGCTGCTTGTTCAAAATCAGATCACCTCTTCCTGATGTACAGCCCCTTCTCCCCATTGTCCAGCCACCTCTCTCTCTACCAGCAGAATCTGAGGTCTTTATATGCACAGGATGGGGGACTTGGTGGGCCATAGATAGTTTTGGAAAAGGCAACTTTTGATTAGTAAAAAGATATTGTTCAGAAAGAACCAGTTGGGAAAAAGTGGGCAAACCGGGATAGAAATGGGTTTCAGGATTTTTGGTTTGAAGATGGAGCTTAGCCAGGGACCCATCCGTGTTTGCCTATAATTTCTCTGTCTCCTGCCTCTATTACCTCTATTTTTATTTTTACTTTTTGCTAGTCATTGAAAAATGAAAAACTACCAGTGGCTGAAATAATTCTAAGAAAATGAGAAAAGTATGGGACAGATTTGAGAGATGGTATGAAGTTTCAAAAGGATTTTATCAACTTTATAGGCATGCAAAATTCAGACTACCAAGCCCAAGATAATTTTATATTTTTAATCTAAGTTATCTGATAAAACAATACTATCCTAAAAGATGAAAAATGATCAAGAATTTTGATTAGTATAAAAAGGAAGAAGATATGCTTAATTTTGAAGGCATTGAATTCAAAGTGCCTTCTTCTAAAAAGTTCAGTTTTGTCTTGTTTTGGTTTTTACACACTTATTCAATGCTAAATGTTTTCACAGATAATGGTGACATCTCCAGCTAACATAAAGATATAAGACAAAGGCAATGAATGTGTAACTTAACATAGTGAACTCCTGTCCTGTACCAGGCAGTTTCATCAATTTTACACAGTTTTTCATTTATTTCTCAGAAAATCCCAAATTTAATCAGATAATATGAAAGGACAGATCAGTGAAGTATTTATTTTCAAGTTCTGGTAGATATCCAATGGAAGAGTTTGAATTTTAAAGTGTATCTTTCCACTTTCAAAGCTTTCATTATTTCTAATGACATAAACCACTTCTTGTTAAAAATGCTGCAACAATTAGAGGAGAAATAATAATCCAAAAATTATTATATTGATGCCAATACAAATGTAGCATAAGACTCATAAGAAGGATATAAAAAATTAGTTTGAAAGTGTCTAGAACAAAAAGTATTTTTATAAAGGAGGTAACATTCAGGATATACTTTGACACTCTTTGGATATTTAAGAGGAATATATGGAAAGATATGAAACCAAGGTAGTGTCAGTCACTGAATATGATCACATTATCAGAAAAGGAGTCTGAATTGTCAACGACCCGTAAGTCAACAGTCACATAATCAGACACAGGGAAAAAGATAATTTGTATATACTTTCCTTTGAAATAAGGATGATGCACCAAAAACATTGCATTTGGCTTTCCATGTGCACTGTTCTCCTTTCTTTTACTGTTTCTATTCCAGTGTCCTTTGCCTTCCAGCTATATTTATTTAAACATATGACTGTACATGACTTTCTTTCTGGATATTGTTACCAGTATCTTCCACTTATTCTATTAGGCCTAGAGATGTTAATCCTGTGTTACTATTTTGTCTTTGCAGTTCTCCAACAATCAAATCCTATAGTTGACCATCTTTAAAATAACTCCTCCTCAAATAATCCAATTTCAAGTGTGCCATCTGTTTCCTGTTGGAACCCTTCCTGATACAGATGGTTTTCTGGAAAAGACATCCAAATGAAGAAAATGAGGAAAGTACAAGGTTTAATAATTGGGGTAGGAAGAGGAAAGCCCATGTATGAATGCATGGCAGGGTAGGGGGGCAGAATAAATGTGACTTATATGAAAGCAAACTGAAAACTAAAATTTCTATGCAATCAACGGGTAATGAATACGATTATGACAACAGCAATGATAAAAACTGTCTTGAATTAGCAGAGGCTGTGACTAGGCCAGGGTGTGGTGAAACTAAAATTAAGTTTGGAACCTGCAAAGGAATAAGTATTGAGTCAGGAACATTGGCAAAGGTAAGATACTAGGCTACATATAGAAAAGGTGGCCTAGGACTATGGGTAGATGTCAGTTTGTGATACCAGTAAACAGTTCTGGGGAGGAAGTCAATGTTTCACACTGGTTTTTTCATAAATACAGTCTGTACCTGGGCTTTCTGATAAATCATGCTTTCTGCCACATTAGTCATTAGTCACTAGTCATTCACATTAGTCATGTACTTATTTATGGCACATAATGGTGGTGGCAAAAACTGAATTACTCTAAATGTGATGAAGATGACACTCGGGTGATGATGGGGTGATTGTGGAGGCACAATTCAGAATAATGGTGATGAAAGTGCTAGGGCTGGGAGTGATATGTCACCAAGACTGAATTGGAAGGTTAGTAAGGAAGACTTAAGATAGGTGTACAGATGGGTGAAGTGGAACCAGGTTATAGAATCAAAGAAAGTGCTTGAGTCATTTCTATTTATCTCTAATTATATTAAAAGCAATGGCAAATGAAGATGACGATGACAACAATGGTGATAAAGACTCTCCTGAGTTAGCAGAGGCTGTGACTAGGGTAGGGAGTGGTGAAACTAAAATCAAATTTGGAATGAGGAAAGGAGCAAGTATTGAGTACTGCTCACATTAAAAGCAATGGCAGAAACTGCAGTTATTTTACATCAACCTATTAGAATGATAGCAGTACAGACTGAGCATTCAGTTGAGAAAGTACAACTGATGAGCACAGAGTCACTGAACTAAGACCGCTGAAGTGAATAAGCACATTTGATAAAATTCCCAGCACCCCATCATTGTACGTGGGTCTGTAATTTCTTGACTCTTCATTGAATAGTGATGAGACACATCACACACCGCATTAATACTACTGAATGTGCACTCTTTCTTTTTGCTGATTCAGTAGCTCAGAAAACTATTACTATCTCTACCTATAACTTGTTCAGAGAACTACGACTTCTTTAAACGCATTCATTTTAAAATAGGAAATTCACCATCATATGCAAGAAGAGTAAGACTTCTAAGTAAGTTTTACCTATATAGGTTAAACAGCTTAGAGGTTGAAACACAATATTCTCCAAATAGTTTAGAGGTTGAAACACAATATTTTCCAAACAAGAAAAATAAAATTAGAATTGATTGAGTGCCTACAATATGCCTTGGCTTGTGCTATGTGTATACTTGTATTATTTTAACCTCAGTAGTATTTTAATTACTTAATATTTATCAATAGGGTAGCCATCTAAATTGGATGATGCTCATACTATAATGGTCATTAAATAACTTGACTGTTAACTCAGTATATAAAAGCCCTTGAAAATAAATATCTAAAATTCTTCTGATTTTATTCATTAGAGAAGTAAAATTCAAAAATATATCCTAGTCATAGAGCGAGAAGTTAATAATTGAAGAAATCATTAGACTTCTTGGCCAGTTCAAAAAAGTTCACGTACCCTAAAGGGTGGCTAAAATGCTTTCCTACATTGATAAACATTTATTAAGCATCTACTGTGTTTCAGACAGTATACTGGGTGGGATAAAAATATGTGACCTTCAAAAATATAAAGTCACTAAAATCCAAATCAATCATATTATTTTCAGCAATAGAATGGAGTAAATAGGCTTTGGAGACTAACCTGGAAATGCTACTCAGTATCTTGGATTTTGTTACCTTCAAAACTCAGGCAGCTTTTCAAAAGAAAAGAAAATAACTAGGAAAATAATGTTGATTAACTGTGGCAAGTAGTTTAACTCTCATATTTTGTTTTATGATCATAAGAATTGAAAGGAGGGATAGTTTAGGTCAGTATTTCCCAAATATTTTCATATTATGGTGCATAAAAAATTATATATGCACATACATTTGAGAAAACTAGGAGTTTGAGTTTATATTTATCTACTTGCCTTATACAAACACTATCATGTCATGCAAGAGATTCCCTGTAGTTATTTTCTGTGTTCAGTTACTTGTTTCCTTCTTTCTGTGTATCACTTCTGTTTCCTTTTTGTTTGTGCCTCCTCTTTTTATGTTAACACAGATTAAGCAAATATTTATTTCAGTGTTCTGTTGATGATTTTTGCAAATATATGAAACTTGACTTCTTAAATATTAGGTTTATATGAAAAAATAAAAATATTATTGGGAGGCCAAGGCAGGCAGATCACCTAAGGTCAGGAGTTCAAGACCAGCTTGGCCAACATGGTGAAACCCCATCTCTACTAAAAAATGCAAATATTAGCTGGGTGTGGTGGCACGCACCTATAATCCCAGCTGCTCAGGAGGCTGAAGCAGGAGAATTGTTTGAACCCAGGAGGTGGAGGTTGCAGTGAGCCAAGATCGTGCCACTGCACTCCAGCCTGGGCAACAGAACAAGACCCTGCCTCCAAAAAAATGAATAAGTAAATAAATAAAAATATTAAATATTCTAACCCTAATTTGTTTTTTCACATTTTGACAAGAAATTGAGTTTATCACTATAAACATGATTTTGGCAAATAATACAAATAATATTTTTATTTACAAAATTTTATAGCACTTTTATAAGTCATTTATTCTTTAAATGGCATAAACTGCAAGTCAAACTATTTAAAATTAATATTATTTTAACCACCTAATTTGGTTTATTTATTATAAAATTGTAATATTTACATATAATACTTGTTTTAACAAATCAAATTGTACAAAAGGTTTACAAAAAAATGCTGTTGCTTTCCATCCCCATACCTTCCTACTCTCCTGGTTATCCTTGCCAAAAATGACCTCTTGCAAGTCTTTTAAAATAATGTATGTTTTATTTTTATTAATAAAATTCAGAAATTATCTTTTGAATTGCTGTGAAAGTGCCTGTGAACTTTTCTAATTGAGAAATGCCACCCCTTCTCCTTCCCCTCTTCCAGTGTCCCAATATCATTATTAAATTTTCTATTTATATTATATAGACTGTTATTATTATTATTAAAGCTTATTTATAAACTGAGAATTGGAGTATAATTACATTCCCTTTTCTACTTTTTGTTTTTCCTGAGCAAATATTTGTTATTTTTATTTGCTTATTTTGCTTGTATTCTTCCTGTATATTCTAAAATCCTTTCAGAACAGTTTTTTAACAACTTCAATCTCACTATGAAATCTGTCATTTTCTGTTTTTTCTTGGAGACTTTCCCCTTAGTGATGGCCATTCTCCTCTCTGGGCTGAGTGCTCACTAGCCTTGCTGCACAGTTTGGTTGTTTTTTGACCACACTGACCCTGACTGAATGGCCACATTGGGCACTGGGTTTATGCTTATCTTCTTGCCTTATATAATTGTTATAATGCAGATGATTCACTACGATTATTTTCTGTGTTCAGTTACCTGTTTCCTTCTTTTTATGTATCATGTCTTTTTTTTTGTTGTTTTTTATATATGCCACCTTCCTTCTCTTTTTTAACACAGAAAACCCAAATATTTATTTTAGTGTTTTGTTGAGGATGTTTGCAACTATGTTCCTTAGAGACACTGCCCAGTAATATATTTTTTCTTCTACTGCCTTTTACTGGCTTTGGTATCAGAGTAATACTGGTCTCATAATCTGAAGTTGGAAGTGCTCCCTCCTTCTCAGGTTTTTGGAAGATTTGCAAAAGATTGGTGTTACTTCTTTAAACGTTTGGTAGGATTCACCAGTGAAACTCTCTGGCCCTGGGCTTTTCATCATTGGGAGGGTTTTGATTACTTATTAAATATACATACTTATTTTTCGGCTCAAATTTTTGACTTCTTCATGATTCACTTCTGATATATATTTTTGGCATATATTCATTTATTCTAGGTTTTTCAGTTTGTTGGCATAGAATGGTTCACAGTTTCTTCTGATCCATTTTATTTCTATGGCATCAGTTACAATGGCTCCTCTTTCATTTCTTTGTATTCTGTCTCTTTGCATTGATTTTTTGATTCACATAATAATTGTAAAAACTCTTTTTCTGTCAGTTCTCTCTTCTTTAACATTATGGACACACAAAGAAAAGTGCTGAATTCTTTATAGAGTTTGATGAAAGCTACTGATGTTCCATTATGGATCTTGTTTTACAAAATGTCCAATGAACCTATGTGGTAATTGAATTGAATTAGACACAATGAATTTTATTCAATTAAAATTAAGTAAATGTTTAATTTTTCCTTTGCAATATTTGTAAGGAAATACAAAAATACATGTAATGTTATTCCTTAAATGTTTAAGAGTCAAATCACTAAAACTAGGTACAATGGACTCTGATGGTATAAAAAGGATTAATTTTATATTTTCCACATGGGCAAATCTGTTTCATAAACTTTTTCAAAAGTTCCAGTTTTTCCAATATTTCAAAGACAAAGGAATTCTACTTTTTCTCTTTTTTTTTTTTCATTTCTTCTTGCAAACTGGTGACGTCTTTCCTGAACATATATCTTTCTGTTCATTCATTGTTACAATCTGTAAGGAATAATCAACAAACTATAGCACTCTAGTTCTTTCTATGTTCTTATAAAGATATGTGCTCAGTAGGTACATAGTTTACTTTCGCAGTTATTACAGGAGATATTATTACTAAATATTTTTCCATTGTGTGCACAAGTCTTCCACTTTCTAGTTTTTAATACAATTTTCCTAGCTGCTTTTCACTCAGTCAACTAAACCAGTAGCAGGTAGTTTACTTAATCTTATAGCAGCACTCCCTTTACATAACACTAACAGATGTAACTATTAATAATTAAATTTTCTGTTTTTGTACATAGCTTATTTTTTTGCTGATATAACAATTCCAGACAGGTATTTTGCATGTAAATTTTTTCATTGTGATTCAGGGAACAAAGCCACTTTCATTTTGTGGCTCTGCCATCGCCTAAAGTAGGGGTTAGAGGCCAAAATCTGTTTTTATGTAACTTGTAAGCTGGGAATGAATTTTACATTTTTGAATGGTTCAAAAAAATCAAAAAAGAATAATACTTTGAGAAAATTATAACAGTAAATTTCAGTGTCCATCAATAAAATTTTATTAGAATACTAATTTGTTTACATATTGTATAAGAGTACTGCTTTTATTCTAAAATAAGAGTTGAGTAGTTCTCACAGAGGCTGGAGACTGTCTGGTCCTAAAATATTTATTACCTGGTCCTTTATAGAAAATGTCTGTCATTCTCTGCCTTTGAGATTCAAAGGTGTGTGTGTGTGTGTGTGTGTGTGTGTGTGTGTGTGTGTGCGTGTGCTCGCACACATGTGCATGTGTGTGATTTCTGCTTCCCAACCATAATTTTACTCTATAGAAAAATCACACGCAGTTTTTTGTTGGGTACCTAGCTGCCTTTGCAGTGTTCTGATTCAAAACCCTACTCTACAAACATTTAAATTGACAATACCCTTTTCCCCTTGTCTCTTGCTTCACCATAGTAATCAATTTAATTGGATTAATATCCTGTCTCATAATAAAATATGAAATATAAATGACTCAGGGATGTAGCAGCATATTATGGCCTTAAAATGGTTTATGAAAGAAAAAGTTCACAGATTCTAGTTCGCAGAGTCTAACCTGGAGCTGGTTTTTTATGGGGGTAAAGGTGAATTACCATGAGCTAAAGACTTTAATGTGAGTTACCTTATTTAATCAGGACAACAAATAAAATAGATGTAACCATTCTCTTTTACAGTTGTGCGACATGGGGCTCAAAGAATTTAACCAACTTCGTCAAGACTGCATAGCTGGAAAGTGATAAGATCAAAATTCAATATTAAATTTTGAATGTTACCTCAGCCTATGTTTTCAGCATTTCTCCAATTTGTGATACTTATTCAAATTCAAGAAGGAGGATGGGCTTAAAATAGAAGATCTTGAGAAAGGAAATGACCATCTGAAAATAAAGACCTGAAATCATTTAGAGGTTTACCATTATCACAAGAAAAATGACATGCAAAATGTTTCCATTCTTTGGAAAGTGTGATAGGTTTTATTAGATTTATGTATTCAGTTGAAATCAACAAGCTGTCTCTGGAGTATAAAGTCTATATGACAAAACCATCATTAAAATAAACAAATAGAGTAGTTAATAATAAACTAGTCTCCATGCAAGTTTTTATCTGCCAGATTTAAAATATTCAACATCTAGAAAAGGAGCTTAAATAATGGTTACCTTTAGAAGTCAGTGGTTGTTGGGGGAGGATCCAAGATGGCTGAATAGGAACAGCTACAGAGTGCAGTTCCCAGCAAGAACAATGTAGAGGGTGAGTGTCCACCACATTTCCAAACAAATTTTCACTGCCCACAGACCAGCAGATTCCCGAGCCAAAAAGTGCCACAAGTTTTCAGCATGGCGGTTTCAGCCGGTGCCAGGTTGGCTCACAGAAACTCACACAAATCTGGGCGGCTGTTTCAGTTGGCGCCTAGAATGCCTGGGAGACAGAGCCACCCATTCAACTGAAAGGGAGGGGGCAGAGACAGGGAGCCAGGCGACCTGGCTCGGCAGGTAACACTCCCACAAAACAAGCAATCTGAAATGCTCTGGACTGAGAGTTTTGCAGCAAGCACACCTGGACCCAGGACGGTCCAGCTCAGTGGGGGAAAGGATGACCACCACTACCAAGGCAGTCCACCACTACTGAGGCAGTTCACACAAAGGCTGGACAGAGCCTGCGGCAGCTCAGCAACAACCCTGCTGGCAGACTGTGACTAGACTACTCCGTGCAGGGCAGGGCATCTATGAAAAAAGGCAGCAGCATAACAGGAACTTATAAATAAAGCCCCACCTTCCCGGGACAGAGCACCTGGGAAAAAATGGCAGTTATGACTTCTGCTGCAGCAGACTTAAAAGTACCTGCCCAGCAGCTCTGCATGGAACAACAGAGCTCCCAGCACAGCACTTGAGCTCCTATAAGGGATAGACTGTCTCCTCAAGCAGCTCCCCGACCTCTGTATACCCAAAGAGACACCTCATAAAGCAGACCTCAGGCCGACGTCTGGCAGGTACCCTTCTGGGACAAAGATAACAGAAGAAGAAACTGACAGCAACCCTTACTGTTCTGCAGCTCTCGTGGGTGATTCCCAGGCAAGAAGGGTCTGAAGTAGACCTCCAGCAGTCTTGCATCAGAGGGGCCTGACTGTTAGAAGGAAAACTCAGAAACAGAAAGAAATAACATCATCATCAACAAAAAGGACGTCCACTTAGAGACCCTATCCGAAAGTCACCAACTACAAAGACCACAGGTACATAAAGCCATTAAGATGGGAAGAAACCAGTGCAAAAAGGATGAAAACACCAAAAACCAGAATGCCTCTTCTCCTCCAAAGGATCACAGCTCCTCACCAGCTAGGGATCAAAGACAGATGGAGAATGAATCTGATGAATTGACAGAAACAGGCTTCAGAAGGTGGGTAATAACAAACTTCTCAGAGCTAAAAGAACATAGGCTAACCCAATTCAAAGAAACTAAGAACCTAGAAAAAAGGTTAGATGTGATGCTAACTGGAATACACAGCTTAGAGAAGAATATAAACAACTTGATGGAGCTGAAAACACAGCACAAGAACTTCACGAAGTATACCCAAGTTTCAATAGCCGAATTGACCAAGCAGAAGAAAGGATATCAGAGATTGAAGATCAACTCAATGAAATAAAATGAGAAGGCAAGAACAGAGAAAAGAGAGTGAAAAGAAATGAACAAAGCCTCCAAGAAATATGGGATTATATGAAAAGACCTAATCTACATTTGATAGGTGTACCTGAATGTGACAGAGAGAATTAATCCAAGCTGGAAAACACTCTTCAGGATATTATTCAGGAAAACCTCCCCAACCTAGCAAGCCAGGCCACATTCAAGTCCAGGAAATACAGAGAACATCGCAAAGATATTCCTCAAGAAGAGCAACCCCAAGGTACATAATCATCAGATTCACCACCCAAGGTACATAATTGTCAGATTCACCAGGGTTGAGATGAAGGAGAAAATGCTAAGGGCAGCCAGAGATGAAGGTCAGGTTACCCACAAAGGGAAGCCCATCAGACTCACAGTGGATCTCTCTGCAGAAACCCTACAAGCCAGAAGAGAGTGGGGGCCAATATTCAACATCCTTAAAGAAAAGAACTTTCAACCTTGAATTTCATATCCAGCCAACTAAGCTTCATAAGTGAAGGAGAAATAAAATCCTTTATGGACAAGCAATTACTTAGAGATTTCATCACCACCAGGCCTACCTTACAAGAGCTCCTAAAAGAAGCACTAAACAAGGAAAGGAACAACCAGTACCAGCCACTCCAAAAATGTGCCAAGTGGTAAAGAGCATCAACACAATGAAAAAAATGCATCAACTAATGGACAAAACATCCAGCTAGCATCAAAATGGCAGGATCAAATTCTCACATAATAATATTAACCTTAAATGTAAATGGTCTAAATGCGCCAATCGAAAGACATAGACTGGCAAATTGGATAAAAAGTCAAAACCCATCGGTGTGCTTTATTCAGGAATCTCACCTCATGTGCAAGGACACACATAGGCTCAAAATAAAGGGATGGAGGAAGATTTTTCAAGCAAATGGAGAGCAAAAAAAAAAAAAAAAAAAAAAAGCAGGATTTGCAATCCTAGTCTCTGATAAAATGGACTTTAAACCAGCACAGATCAAAAGAGACAAACAAGGGCATTACATAATAGTAAAAGGATCAATGCATCAAGAAGAGCTAATGATCCAAAATATATATGCATCCAATATGGGAGCACCCAGGTACACAAAGCAAGTTCTTAAGGACCTACAAAGAGACTTAGACTCCCACACAATAATAGTGGGAGATTTTAACACTACACTGTCAATATTGGACTGATAAATGATACAGAAAATTAACAAGGATATCCAGGACTTGAACTCAGATCTGAACCAAGCAGACCTAATAGACATCTACAGAAATCTCCACCCCAAATCCACAGAATATACATTATTCTCAGCACCACATTGCACCTACTCTAAAATTGACCACATAAATGGAAGTATATCACCCCTCAGCAAATGCAAAAGAACGGAAATCATAACAAACAGTTTCTCAGACCATAAGGCAATCAAATTAGAACTCAGAATTAAGAAACTAACTCAGAACCACACAGCTTCATGGAAACTGAACAACTGGCTTCTGAATGTTGACTGGATAAACAATGAAATGAAGGCAGACATAAAGATGTTCTTTGAAACCAACGAGAATGAAGACACAACATACCAGAATCTCTGGGACACATTTAAATCAGTGTCTAGAGGGAAATTTATAGCAATAAATGCCCACATGAGAAGCGAGGAAAGATCTAAAATTGAAACCCTATCATCAAAATTGAAAGAGCTAGAGAAGCAAGATAAAAAAAAAAAAACTCAAAAGCTATTAGAAGACAAGAAATAACTAAGATTAAAGCAGAACTAAAGGAGATAGAGACACAAAAAACCCTTCAAAAAATCAATAAATCCAGGAGCTGGTTTTCTGAAAAGATCAACAAAATAGACCATTAGCCAGATTAATTTTTTTAAAAAAGGGAGAAGAATCAAATAGATACAATAAAAAACAATAAAGAGGATATCACCACTGATTCCACAGAAATACAAACTACCATCAGAGATTACTACAAACAACTCTATGCACATAAATCAGTAAACCTGGTAGAAATGGATAAATTCCTGGACACTTACACCCTCCCAAGCCTAAACCAGGAAGAAACTGAAACCTTGAATAGACCAATAACAAGGGCTGAAGTTGAGGCAGCAATTAATAGCCTACCAACCAAAAAAAGTCCAGGTCAAGACAGATTCACAGCTGAATTCTACCAGATGTACAAAGAGGAGCCAGTACCATTCCTTCTGAAACTATTCCAAACAACACAAAAAGAGGGAATCCTTCCCAAATCATTTTATGAGACCAATATCATCCTGATACCAAAACCAGGCAGAGACTCAACTAAAAAAGGAAACTTCAGGCCAATATCCATGATGAACACAGATGCAAAATCTTCAATAAAATACTGGCAAACTGATTACAAAAGCACATCAAAAAGCTTATCCAAATCGATCAAGTAGGCTTCATCCCAGGCATGCAAGGCTGGTTCAACATATGCAAGTCTATAAATGTAATCCACCACATAAACAAAACCAAAGACAAAAATCAAATTATTATCTCCATAGATGCAGAGAAGGCCTTCGACAAAATTCAACAGCCCTTTATGCTAAAAACTCTCCATAAACTAGGTATGGAAGGAACATATCTCAAAACAATAAAAGCTATTTACAACAAACCTACAGCCAATATACTGAATGGGCAAAAACTGGAAGCATTCCCTTTGAAATCTGGCACTAGACAAGGATGCCCTGTCTCACCACTCCTATTCAATACAGTATTGGAAGTTCTAGCCAGAGCAAGAAGGCAAGAAAAAAAAGCGTATTCAATTAGGAAAAGAGGAAGTCAAATTGTCTCTATTTGCAGATGACATGATTGTATATTTAGAAGACCCCATCATCTCAGGCCAAAACATCCTTAAACTGAAAAGCAACTTCAGCAAGTCTCAGGATACAAAATCAATGTGCAGAAATCACAAGCATTTCTGTACACTAATAACAGACTAACAGAGAGACAAATCATGAGCAAACTTTCATTCACAATTGCTAAAAAGAGAATAAAATACCTCGGAATACAGCTAACAAAGGATGTAAAGGACCTCTTCAAGGAGAACTATAAACCACTGCTCAAGGAAATAAGAGATAATACAAACACATGGAGAAACATTCCATGCTTATGGTTAGGAAGAATCAATATCATGAAAATGGCCATACTGTCCAAAGTAATTTACAGTTTCAATGCTGTCCCCATCAAGCTACCAATGACCTTCTTCATAGAACTGGGAAAAACCACCTTAACCTTCATATGGAACTAAAAGAGAGCCCACATAGCCAAGACAATCCTAAGCAAAAAGAACAAAGCCAGAGGCATTACACTACCTGATTTCAAACTATACTACAAGGCTACAGTAATCAAAACAGCATGATACTGGTACCAAAACAGAGATATAGACCAATGGAAGAGAATAGAGGCCCTGGAGGCAATGCCACGCATCTACAACCATCTGATCTTTGACAAACCTGACAAAAACAAGCAATAGGGAAAGGATTCCCTGTTTAATAAATGGTGTTGGGAAAACTGGCTAGCCATGTGCAGAAAGCAGAAACTGGACCCTTCCTGACACCTTACACTAAAATTAACCCCAGATGGATTAAAGACTTAAACATAGACCTAACACCATAAAAACCCTAGAAGAAAACCTAGGCAAAACCATTCAGGACATAAGCATAGGAAAGGACTTCATGATGAAAACACCAAAAGCATTGGCAACAAAAGCCAAAATAGACAAACGGGACCTAATTAAACTCCAGAGCTTCTGTACAGCAAAAGAAACAATTATTAGAGTGAACTGGCAACCAACAAAATGGGAAAAAATTTTTGCGATCTACCCATCTGACAAAGGGCTAATATCCAGAATCTACAAAGAACTAAAACAGATTTACAAGAAAAAACAAACAAACAAACCCATCCAAAAGTGGGCAAAGGATATGAACAGACACTTTTCAAAAGAAGACATATATGAAGCTAACAAACATATGAAAAAATGCTCATCATCACTGATTATTGGAGAAATGCAAATCAAAAGCACGTTGAGATACCATCTGACGCCAGTTAGAATGGCGATCCTTAAAAAATCTGGATACAACAGATGCTGGAGAGGATGTGGAGAAATAGGAACAATTTTGCACTGTTGGTGGGCGTGTAAACTAGTTCAACCATTGTGGAAGACAGTGTGGCGCTTCCTCGAGGACCTAGAAATACAAATTCCATTTGACCCAGCAATCCCATTACTCGGTATATATCCAAAGGATTATAAATCATTCTATTATAAAGACACATGCACACATATGTTCATAGCGGCACTGTTTACAATAGCAAAGACCTGGAACCAACCCGAATGCCCATGGATGATAGACTGGACAAGCAAAATGTGGCACATATGCAACATGGAATACTAGGCAGCCATAAAAATTGATGAGTTTGTGCCCTTTGTAGGGAAATGGATGAATCTGGAAAACATAATTGTCAGCAAACTGACACAAGAACAGAAAATCAAACACCACATGTTCTCACTCATAGGTGGGTGTTGAACAATGAGAACACATGGACACAGGGAGGAGAGCATCACATATTGGGGTCTGTTGGGGGGTGGCAAGGGAGGGACAGCAGTGGGGTGGGGAGGTCGGGGAGGGATAATACGGGTAGAAATTCCAGATGTAGGTGACAGGGGGATGGAGGCAGCCAACCACATTGCCATGTGTGTACCTATGCAACAATCCTGCATTATCTGCACATGTACACCCGAACCTAAAGTACAATATAAAAAACAAAAGAAAGAAATTGGTGGTTGGGACTGTGAGGAGGCACACCAAATGAGTCTGGAGTGTTGACATCATTTCATGGGTTTAGTGATGACAGAAGTGTGTCTACTTTATAGAAATTCATGTGTCACCCAAAATTTGTGCACTTTAGTGTGTTCATGTCACGTCAAAGACACTTGATAAGATTTCAACTCTTGAGAAGGATATAATACATCATAGCAGGCCAAACATTCTCTAACAACTAGAAAAAAATACTTTAGTATTTCGTTTTAAAAACATCAGAAATCTTAACAAACAGTTAAGAATTAGCAAATTAAAATTTCAAAGCAGAGAACCTTTGTTAGGTGAACTGATGGTCTCTAGCGGACCCCTTCCTTGCCTTTGTCTGCTCCCTCCTGCCACACTCTGACAATTTCCCATTGGCTGTGTAGGCTAAGGACTGAGTTTGGCACAAGCACAGGGACTTTGCAAGGGAAAAAGAAATCAGCAATGAATTCAGTGGTCACATAGGCCTGGAGAAACAAGTTAAAATATTTGGAAACCTCAAACTCAAAGATGGTTTACAAATGCTAACTTCTGGGGCTGCCCAGTCTGGGGAATTACAGAGCTTTCAAAAGGAAAATGAAATCTCCTACACTTTTGTGTATGTGTGTGTGGGTGTGCGCGCATGCATGCGCGCACATCTAGGAAGCAATATTCTTCATGGGAATAGATTGGCTTCAATTATATAGCAGATATTTTCCTCTTGATATTTATCAGAATTATGACGCTTCTTGGAGCATAAAGTTGGAGACTTGGAAACCTCTCAAAGATATAGATACATCACCCTAAAGTTTTTGTAAGCTGAGAAGGTAGATACTGACCAGTTTTCCTTAAAAAAGTGGGAAAAAAAATCAACTTAGCCAGAAACTACTCAATTCCTGATTTAATTGAGGCAATCAATCCCGCACCTAATCTGCCTAACTGATAAAGGGGGAAACCTTCCTGTGGGTAGATAGCTTTTACTTCTTGAAAAACCTTGACCTCTTTATGCAAATAGATGCGTTTCTTTCTAAGTGACTCTTTTCATAACAAGGTTTTAGTTTTTTTTCTGTGGCAATTGAGCCATAGGAGGTATTTTACTCTTAATCACAGGTCAAGGCACTTTACTTTCGAAGTGTCATGTATTCTGAAGAATGAGATCTGCATTAACAAGAAACATGCTTTATGGAAATCGGTTACTCCTCCCTGGGTAAGCTGAGTTGACTGATGGAATTTGATGAATGTATGTTGGATTAAATTGAGCAATCTTTTCAAGAATTTAGGTCAGTTTTTAAAAAACATTTTACTAAGTATAAAAATGCTTACAAAGACAAAAAGATTGTTTCTAATCAAATAGCAAATTATTAACTGAGCTGAAAGACTACAACACACACTCCAGTGTTTTTTGGATATTGTTGGTAAGCATCAAAATTACTTGAGAAGGTTACAAAGCAGATGGCAGCTCCCATAAGAACTGAAAACAACTGCTTCATTGAAAGAGTTCAGACTTTGGATTCAGATGAGTCTGAATTCCAGCTTTGCTTCTGATTAACTTTGGGCCAATTATTTAAAATCTCTGAACTCAATTTCTTCAGTTGTCAAAAGAACAAAAAAATCCTAGGCTAAGTGATCCTAGGTTGAGTGACATACATAAATACTTTTAACACCAAAGTATCTGAAACAGGTCTCAATCAAATTTAGAAAGTTTATTTTGCCAAGGTTAAGGATGTACCTGTGACACAGCCTCAGGAGGTCCTGATGATGACATGTGCCTAAGCTTGCTTTTATGCATTTTGGGGAGACATAATACATCAATAAATACATGCAAGATTTATATTAGTTCAATCTAAAATGGTGGGACAACTCAAAGCAGGGAATTCCAGGTCATAGGTAGATTTAAAATTTTTCTGATTGGCAATTGGTTGAAAGAGTTATTTTCAATAACAATAGAAAATAATTACAATAAGGGGTTGTGGAGACCACAGTTTAATTATGCAGCTTAAGTCTCCAGATAGCAGGCTTCAGAGAGAATAGATTGTGAATATTTCTTAACAGACTTAACACAGACTAAAGTTCTGTTTTAATGTTAATGCTAGTTGGCTTTTCCTGAATTCCAAAAGGGAGGAGGGTATAATGAGGCATGCCTAACACCCCCTTCCCATTGCAGCCTGAACTAATTTTCAAGTTAACTTTGGAATGCCCTTGGCTGAGACAAGGTGTCTACTTAGATGGTTGGGTGGCCTTAGAATTTTATTTTTGTTATAATATATATATGATAGCATCAAGCACATAATATATGCTCAATAAATATTTATTTACTTTCCCTTCCTTGGGCTAGAATCCATTCCCACCTACCTTTTAACCCTGTGATTATTTGATTATTTTGGTAAATTCAAGTAGAAATCTTTTGAATTGGTCAAGTCTGTTGATTAGCCACAGAGTAGGCAGATGATGGAACCTCACAAAATGGATCTTAGTTACTAGAAAGAACCTTTTCCGATTTGGACTCACCTAGAAGGTATAAAAGTCCAGCACACATGTATAATAGTAGCCAGCAAACACACAGCACATTGGGGCCAAGACAAGACCAGCAGTTTGCCTTACAGGTTCCAAAAGTTTAAATCACTGCCTTGAGGAAACAGGATAATTGGAAGTAAATTTGACAGGGATCTTGTGAAACAAGCTTTTCTTAGGCAGGTGTGTTAAAGAATGCCCTGTGAGAAGCAACTGCCTGCAAACTTAGTGAATTTCAGAATTCAACCACCACTTCTGACAGGTTCTGTGACAAAATCTATTCGGGTCAAGAAAACTTGATTGTCTTTTTCCTTCTTTAAATTGTACGTTCTTATTTTTCTTACTCTTCAATAATAGAATTTTATAAAATTTAACCAAATATCTTAGCGTTCCAGGAAAATCATGCAATATGAAAAAAAATCAGCAATTTAAATATATAAATACTATTTATTACTCTTGTGCAGGTCAATACAATTTACAAACCACTTTTCATATGCAGTATCCTCTTGAAAGTGTACAACAGCTACATTAAGTGGCTATTATTATCATAACTAATTTATAAGTGAGGATACTGAAACTTAGAAAGGGTAAGCAAATTGCCAAACTAGCAAGCAACAATTCTGTTTGTACTCTTTTTATTTTTCCATTTAATTCTTTACTTATATAATTATTAATTATGGTGGAAATATTTATTGATATCCTACAATGTGCTAAGGTGCCGGGTGCTTGGTATATAAGAGTCAAAAAGCATAGCGCTGATTTTCAAATAAGTCATAGGCCAATATGGGGATAGAGTTTTAAAGAAGTAATTTCAATTACATGTGATGAATTTAAAAGAATAGGTAATTTAGAAATGAGATGAGATACATAAAAAAGTCATCAACTTTGCTTAAACTATCAGCCAAAAATTAGAGTTTTTATTCAATGGGTAGTTACCATGGTATTAAGTCCTTTAAATGTATTATTTCTTGTAATCCTAAATATATTGTATATACTAAGGATTTTTCCCCTAATTTTCTAAATGATTAAGGTGCAGAGCAGTGATAACAAGTCATGGTTGCATAGCTAGTAAGTAGTGAGAACTTCCTCTGTCTGTTGCCAAAGCTCCAGTCCACAACCATTATATACATTATCTCTGAAATAGTCTTCCAGGAGGAGATGCTTTGACTTGGTCCTGAAGACCGCAGGTGTTAATTCATTGGACATGTTGGTAATGATACTTCAGGAGAACAGAGCAGCATGCACAAACGCTAGAGGCTGGAGACAAGCCACTGGGTCTGTTGGAGACACATGTAATTCAGTGTTGTTGATTTATTACTACCCTTGAAGAGCGTCGAGCTGTAACGCTGAAGAGAGAGCCCTTGGCCAGATCACAGGCCGTCCTAGAAAGCCTACGAGATGAGTGGGAGTGGTTCAGAATCACTCAAAGATCTAGGCTTCAAAAGTACATAGTAGGATTACTACTTTGGAGTAAACTGTAACATTTTGATTCAGTCTACTATTCTGTAGCTAAACAGTAATTTACCCAATTAAGACATATTCTTACATTTCTTAAAACATGTCCTTAAGGAGTACAGAAATGAACAGAACAGGAAGTTTGGTGGAAATAATACAACACAGGTGGTCTTCAGTTAGGTAAGCCTTCTTACTTTCTCTACTTTGTTTCCTGTAATGTAAAATGTTAGTAATGAATATCATCTGCACTGCCCATCACAATTTGTGACGATCCCATATAGCTTCATATCAAACTGTGCATTGTGAAAGGCAAGAAACATACAAGTAGTTATTATATTATACCCACCCCTAATCACTCTTTGAGGATCTAACCTTCGTGGTGCGTTGGCATAGTAGCAGCAGGGTTTTTTGTAGCGTAGACCTAGTGTGACATCAACTGCTTCCTCACCACAATTTAGAGAAGGGAAGGAAGGCCTCAGGCTTCGACTTGCTTACTAAAAACAGGACTGGTGCTGGGGGAGCTGACTGACCTGCAGGTCTTGAAGGAAGGCTGAGTCTCACTGAGGGTTATGGTCACAGCAAGATGTGATCCAGGCAAACAATGGGTGTCCAGGATGAAACAGTAGTTGTTCTCCACAGGGGAAAGAACACAGATGCCTGGAAGAGGAGGAGAAAGACTACATATCTAAGTGTTCAGGCAATCAACTTTTAGAAGGCTGGTCACAACAGGGCTGGAATTTCATGCCTAAATACTGCCCTCTGCTTCTAGATTAATATTTTTACTTTTCTTTTCTATTTTTTTTTTTTTCTTCAGAGACAGGGTCTTGCTCTATCACCCAGGCTGGAGAGCAGTGGTGTGATCAATGCATGCTGTAACCTCAAATTCCTGGATGTAACTGATTCCTCTGCCTTAGCCTCCTGAGTAGCTGGGACTACAGGTGCACGCCACCACACTTGGCTAATTTTTTTTTTATATATAGATATAAGGTCTTGCTACATTGGCCAGGCTGATCTCAAACTTCCAGCCTCAAGCAATCCTCCCACTTAGGTCTGATAAAGTGCTAGGATTACAGCTGTGAGCCACAGAGCCTGAACCCTCCAGCCTAATTTCCTACTGACAGGAAGCAATCTCTTGTTTCCAGTGAGAAGGCAGTTATTGCTCTTATCAAAACAAGGCTTTTGTTTTGTTTTGTTTTTTTACACGCCTAAAAGAAAATGGCCACACGTAAATTCCACGTTTCATTAATTATTCTCCAATCCATGTTTCTCACATGTTTTGCTACATTAAGTTTCCTAAGGAAATTCTAGTCATCATTTTTCTACTCCAGCTCTTCCCATGAATTCCTGCCTTCTACAGTATGGCTGCAGTTTTAGTCTAATCTCCATTATTTTCCCATAGACTGGTATCACATATAGTATTTTGTCATCAAAGCAGATCATTTTCACCACCACCTCCTGTTTATCTCAGACTTTGCTCATGTTGTGACTTTGCTTATATTTTCCCTAGATCTCTAGATGTGCTAATTCTACTCATTAATTCTTCAAGGAGCTCTCTTCATAAAGCATGTCCTTATCTGTTTCTAGCTGATCATCTCTTCTTTTGAAATTTATTTTATTTGTACTTGCTACTTCCACAGAACCAAAATTTCTCATAAATAATCAAGAAAAGTATACTCCATGAAGAAAAATGCATGAAGACTCATTTTTAAAATAAAAGGTATTTTGAGTTTGATGTTATCTATAGACCTGATTCTCCGTAAGATGCGCTAGTAGAGAAAATAGTATTTTTTCAGTAACTTTTCGAAAGTATATACTATGCTTTTATTTTGCAAACTTATTCCAAAAAATTGTGCTGTCTTGCTTTGCTGAAAGGGTTGATGAAGCTAAGTGTAGGCTCAATGAAGAGGAGACCCATGACTGATTAGTTATGTCTGCCATGGACAGTATGAACTGGGGACACAAACTGGAACCAAGGAAGCCAAGTACTTATTGTCACTGAATAAAACAGTAAAATAATAGGTTGTGTGCTGAGGTCATAAAGTAAGGAAACCAAAAAGGGAGCATAAGTTGGCTGAAGGAATGCTCTCTGGAGTCCCTTGACAGCCTCTATTTCTGGCTTACTCTCTGATCATGGGGAAATGACATAACTCTGCTTTGAAGCTGTGGAATGAGTAATTCTATGTGGTGATCTCTACAATACCTTCTATCTCTAGCCATGATTTAGGTTTCTTTTCCTAATTAGTGTGTTCAGTGACAAGATATATTGGTGATCATTAATTATTTGTTTCTAAATGTCACATTGTTCATTGGCCTGTCATTGTCTAACCATATCAAAAGCATCCCCAAATCATAATCGTCTCATCTGCAATTAACATCACTTCATATGAAAGATGAAATGCCATTACTACGGTTTAAGTAGTAGGAATAATTAGGTGAAAAAGGCTGTTAGATTCAGGATCAGAATCACATGCACACATGCATACATACATTTGCAAAGTTTAGATGCTTATGAGAGCTGACCTAATAGAAACTATAACTCCTAATTTTTTGAATATATATGAGGAATGGAAAAACTATGAATCAGAAGCAGCAGCATTAAACAAATATTTAGTGCTTTTAATTTGGAAAATGTTATGATAGTTACTATAAGAGGTATACAGAAGGGGTCTGAATTACTAGTTAGCTAACAGCCTAATCATACAGATATGACATTTTCATCAAATTCAATTCATGAAAAAATGCATGAATACTGTATGCCAAGCATTGTATAAGCTATTCAGGATATAGCCATGAATAGATAAATATTGTTCCTGTACTCACAGAGACTACAAATAAAGGGCTATTACAAATCAATTACTTAAAACTCTTCAATGAAGAAAGAGATACGGAGGAATTACATTCTAAGATAAAAATTGTAGTAAGTAACAGAGTCAAGTTAATAACATATGTCTTGGAATTCTGGTACAATACTGCTTCTATGGCTCACATGGTAATATTATTATTTAAATTAAATTATACTTTATGTACAATTAAATGCACAGGTCATAATTTTAAAGCTAATGTTTTGGAAAATATATATGCGTGTGTATCCAACAACATGATAAAGTTATAGAACACTTATATTACCTTAGAAAGATTTTTCATGCCCTCTTTCAACTAATCTTTACCATCTCCACAGGCAAACATTTTTCTAACTTGTATCACCATAACTTACTTTTGTTTCTTGAGCATTTTATAAATTACACACATATAAATATGTCTATTCTCCATTTGATGGATATCGGATGGCTCTAATATTTTTGTCTTGTTTTTGCTAATGCAATTAGAGCTGCTATAAACATTTTCCATGAGTTGTTTTATGGCCATACATTTTCGTTCCTCCTTAGTAAAGAACTAGGAGTATAATTGGGTGATTGGAGCTTATTCTTAATTTTCACAAAAACCCCACCAGTTTTCCAAAGTAGCTATTCTATTTGATAGTCCTACCAGGAGTAGCAAGAATTTCAGCTATTCTTGCCAATTTTTATTTTCAGTCTTTTTAATTTTAGCTGTTTTCCTGAGTGTGAAATGGGATCTTATTGTGGTTTTAATTTGCATTTTCCTGATAATTAATCATGTTGAGCATCTTTTCATCAGGTTATTCTTTCTTCATATATCTTCTTTTGTGAAGGTTCTATATTCAAAGGTTTTCTCATTTAAGCACTAAATTCATTTTCTTTGTCTTTTTAACTTGTAGGAGTTGTTTATTCTAAATGTAATTTTATATATTATATATATGATTGTGTATACAAATATTTATATAGAAATAGATCTTCCCAGTCAGCAAGCTTTATACTTCATACACACACACATGTACACACACAGCATTCTTATTTTTGTAAATCTGCTGTTTATCATTAAATAATAATTTTTCTTAATCATTATTATTTTATTTTTGACAAAGTCCAAAATCCTATTTTTAATCGTTTTGTTAGTCATCATTTCCCTTTCTAAACAGTCTTTGCCATCCCAAGATTGTAAAGATATTTTCCTATTTTTTTTTTTAGCTTTTCTAATTTTACTTTTATGTTTTAGGTTACAGCCTTAGCAACAGAAAGTCAAAAAAACACCAGTATTTTACGTAAACTCTGCCTCGTAGGTGAAAGAAACATGGCTAGAACTGACATACTTCAATGCACACTGCTATAGGAAATAGAGTGAATGAAGCATTAACTGAAAGACATGGCATCACTTAGACAAAGTACCTTATTGGGAGTTCAAGATGGTGATAGTCAAAGAGAACATTTGATTTTAATATTCCTCCGTCTTATTACCTCTCTTAATGGCAAGCTTAAAAAGATAAGCATAACCATAATATTACATTATATCAATAAAGTGAAAGCTACTATTGTTTATGTATTTGCTTTCGTTTTTATATTATTTTATATAACATTATATACATAATGTTATAATGTTGTTATAGTGTTTTTGTATAATGTCAAATGATTAGATTTATTGTTTTGATTTTTTTTTTTTAACCTTACAGTACCCGATATTCCCAGGAGGTCTCCCATCCAAGTACTAACCAGGCCCAACCCTGCTTAGCTTCACGAGATCAGACAAGATCAGGCGTGTTCAGGGTGGTATGGCCGTAGACAACTGTTTTGATTTTTAAATAAAACAGTCTAACAGCTTGTTTTATTAAAATTTACCATTACTTGTTTGAACTACTACTATGTCCATTAGGCAGTTTAGTGACCATCATTAATGATAACATTGAAACACACACACACACACATACACAAAATAAATCCCTCCAGTGACAGAATATGTATTCTAGTAAACTTTGTGTCTTCAAAATTTGACCCTAGTCTAGGAATGCACTAATGAGTCCCATATTATTTCCTGATTGCTAAATGAGTATTGATAAAAATAGGGATCAGACATTTGCACAATGCTTTAAGTTTCCAAAGCTCATGTTTATTTGACTCCCATAAAGGGAGAATGACTCCATAGAAAGTAATAGAGTACACTTGTAGTCTTTGTAGAATACTTTATAGAATAACCATTTATTGTAATTATTTTATCAAAAAGGCAAAATCCAAAAGAGTTAGATGACTTACATAAGTACAGAAAACATTTAGTAGTAGAGTCAGAATTTATTTATAAATCCTCATGGCTCAAAGCTTTGTCTCATGGACATGAAATTCTGAATGTGATTGACTTGTGGAAATTATCTTAAAATCACCTTCAAACTGTTTTGAAAGGGGATGTGTCATTCATATCATTTATAGTCACTAATTCAGTCAATCCGTCTTATCATATGTGGAACTCCTAGTGACCAGTCAATCCTTGAGCCCTTTGTTGCAATGAATTAAAAGGCTATATCTGGGCTTGGCAGAAACGAGCATTAGAATTATAGTCACACACCGCTTAGTGATAGGGATACCTTCTGAGAAATACATCTTCATTATGCAAATTTGTCAACATGCAAACACTATGGTGTGCACTTATGCAAACCTGGATGCTATAGCCTAATACACACTTAGGCTATATGGTATACGCTATTGCTTCCAAGCTATAAATCTGTACAGCATGTTACTGTACTGAATACTGTAGGTGATTACAACACAATGCTAAGTAATTTGTATGTCTAAACAAAGAAATGGTACAGTAAAAATACAGTATTATGAGCCTATGATCACATACGCATTTCATCATTAACTGAAATGTTATTATGCAATGCATGACTGTAGTGATATTGTTTGTGGGTGTGAGAATAAGAACTCAGTTCAGGCTATGATATATACTTGCTGCCCCTATGATAAGGCATTGTCTTTTCAAGGAGACGCACATTAAAAGGGATGTTGTTTAATCTATATAGCACGGTATCACCTATTCCCATACTGAGTGTGGCATTTGATGGATGATTAAACTATCATAGCATAATAGTCGTTGGCTTTTTAGGGAGGCATAGAGTGAACACTATAAACAAGCCAGAAGAAGAAATGTTTCATTCCATTAAACTTACTCATTCAAAAGATACTGATTAAGCATAGACTATGTAATCAAGTTGTTTTTCCTTATAATTTCAATGACCATAAATAACACTTCATTGAACATTTTTGTATATAAACTTTTTGATAGCATTTCAGAATTTTTCTTTAGGATAGAATTGTTATATAATAGCAACTTGATATGTTCCACCAACATGATTTTCAAGAAGCTTTCATGTTAAAACACAGACATCATTAAAAATGATGATATAATTGAAAGGACTAATTGAAAGAATAAATGAAAGATAGAGTTTCTCTGTGGCAAAGGATCTGAAAATTAACTCTACAGAGAGGGCTGTACAAAGTGGGATGTATTGCAACATGATCTTGAATGAAGGTATGTGTTTTCCATATGTGGCAAAGCTACCTGTTGGGGCATGCAGGTAGCACTGATGCCATCTATCTGGAGTAAAGATTCATCAGTGTATGTATTCATCATATTCACTTTCTCAGCTTCCTTGCTGCTCTTGGTGGTTTTTGGATAGTCTATGTGATTGCTGTGCTAGCTTAGTCACTAGGTTTAAGTAACTGGGGGAGGTGGGGACAACATGTTCAGTAGATTCTTGAGTTATAACCTATGAGAATGGGTGCTTATTTAGGGTCCATTTCTAAACAACAGTACACTTGTACTATTTTATAGCTATCTAATACACACATTTAGGTGATATACAATTAGTTGTTTGATGACTTTCAGGCGATTCAAATAGACAATGCTACAGACACAGGAGTGCAAGACAGAGGAAGACGTAATCCTAGAGCATTACAACTGGACAATTGATGGTAGTAAAAGACAATAGGGAGCACTAAGAACAAAATTCATCTACAAGTAAGCAAACTCTAAGATCTGCAAAAAAGCGGTCTCTAAAACCTCAAACTACTACTACAGAAGGTAGTAGTAGGTGTGTTAATAGCAAAGTGGTGGCAATACTAGGGACAATACCTAATGTCAGATAATATGGTTATTTTTCATGGGTCACCCCATTAATGTGTGAAATTGAACACTTCACTTGGAATCTCTGAGTAACAGCTGCCTTGTCAGATGAAAAAGTAGCAATTGTCTACCTTTGCCTAATTTATGGATATTTTATATGGATTAAAAACTTAAGCTATGTTAAAATGCTTTGTCGGCTAGGCACAGTGACTCATGCCTATAATCCCAGCACTTAGGGAGGCAGGTGGATCACCTGAGGTCAGGAGTTCAAGACCAGCCTGACCAACATGGTGAAACCCGCCTCTACTAAAAATAAAAAATTGGCCGGGCATGGTGGCGCATGCCTGTAATCCCAACTACTCAGGAGGCTGGGGCAGGAGAATCCCTTGAACTCAAGAGGCAGAGGTTGCAGTGAGCCAAGATCATGCCATTGCACTCCAGCCTGGGCAACAAGAGCAAAACTCTGTCTCAAAAAAAACCAAAAAACAAAAAAACAACACTTCGTCAATTATCTACAGTATGTATGTATTTAGGACTATCGTCTTGGCTCTACAGTCTATATCATTACAGAGTTTTGAAGTTTGGGTGATTTTTACTCTGTTGATCATCAGTATACTTTGCCAGGCTTTCAAACCCTTATTACTGTCTTCTTCTCCAGCTTCATCTCTCTCTTATCCCCTACACAGACAGAACTGTACACACATATTGCATGACTTGTATATACTCAACCATTACATATTTTATGTTTCCATCCCTGAAATTCCTTACTTTTTCCATACTAGGTGACCTCTATCTTTCTTTCATGTTATAATTTAAATAAACACTTCTCTTTGAATCTTCTCAGATGCATTTAACTAATTGTAATCACTTCTCCTCCGTGCCTTTATCCAACTTCGTACATACATATTTCTATTATCCAACCTATCATTGAATATTCATTAATGAATAGATTATTTATTCTTCTTATATTGTGCACTCATTAAAGAAATGCCTGATGGCTTATTTATTCAAGTAGGTCAATGCCAAATGAATGAACGAATGACTATTTAATTATTGAGTAAATTAACTAAAATCATGTTGAACTCTGGCCTGTGTATTTTCCTGGTCACAGATTAGCAATCACTCACACCTTCTATTTATTTCCTATGACTATATTTTATAGTTGTAATAAACAGATGCATCTGAAATGAATTTAAAACTAAACAAGACAAACAGTGGAACCTTGTTGCAGATGATGCTTGCCCAAACATGCCTGCTTTCATTCTCACTGGATAGCTAAAGTTTTGTGACATACATTCAGCCAAACATAAAAAGCTGCAAGATCTTTAAGACTTTAACCACGTGTAATTCAGAACGAGAAACTTTTCTCTTGATGCTACAACTGATACTGATAACACATTGGAGAATTTTTGCCTAAGTGGTGAGTTAAAATTGTTTCTCATATCTGAGCCATATTGCAGAAGAAATATTGAATCACCATTTTTGCCCTCCTAATTTTTCCAGTTGTGCTCTTTTACCTTTTTTTCTTCTTTTTTCACATTTTTCATTATTGATTCAAACTTACATGGGTTTTCTTGGTTATTGATTCTCAATACCTACACTAATTTTGTCAGTGACCATTCTAGAGCTGTCCAAAAGATTGTGGTCTTATGTCTATGAACTTATCTATGCTAGTCCTATTAGCAAGATTAATTCTGTTGTGTATATATATATATATTTGTGAATATATACCAGACTGAAAAATTTGTCTAATCTAACTAATTATTCTCATTTTGATTCCACATTCACTGAACAGTCTTCTAGTTTGGATTTGGCTTCCATCATATATCTGTCTGCATAGGAAAGTGTCCTAATCATGTAAATGTGAGTATTCCCATTCCTGTGACCTCTCCATTTTGATTTTTTAAATATTAGAATTATGAGCTTAGTGACTGGGAATCATTCACAGTGAGATGGCTCTGTGTACGGTGTGCTGGCAAACACAGCATTCTGAGCCTAGAACAAGGGAGACAACATGTTAGATTTTCACCAAGCACATTGATGAGGAAGTGTGTATTCATATCAGAATATTTTTTTAAATGATATCAACTTGTGGATAAAATAGAAAATTCATATAAACTCTTAATGATCAGTCTTCCTAGGTGTCTCACTAATGTCTGGCATCATAGAAATTCCACCAACAAAAAGCTTCATGTAGAATAATCTGGTATATGTTTGTAGCATCCTGCAATTAGTCTTTGAATTTATTTTACATTCAATAGAATTAAGCCTTTTGGAGATGATCCCATGCTTTGGAATAAAAAAAGAAGGCAAGACGAACTCAGAATATATTCTCGTTGCCAGAAATCGAAAATGATTTTACACTTTTCTGAGCAGTATCTTAAAAGACAGGAGTTAGTTAAATGTGGTTCCCAACAGATAAGTTGTAATAATGTATGCATCAATAAATGAATTTTAATTCTAATTAATAAAATTGAATTGAACCTATGAAAAAACATGAGTTTATAATTATATAAAATATGAAAAATTTGAAGTAAACTTTAGAGTATAAAAACTCAATACAGTTGGAGGCAATGCCACACATCTACAACCATCTGATCTTTGACAAACCTGACAAAAACAAGCAATGGGGAAAGGATTCCCTGTTTATAAATGTTGTTGGGAAAACTGGCTAACAGTGTGCAGAAAGCAGAAACTGGACCCCTGCCTGACACCTTATATAAAAATTAAGTCCAGATGGGTTAAAGACTTAAACATAAGACCTAACACCATAAAAACCCTAGACGAAAACCTAAGCAAAACCATTCAGGACATAGACATAGGCAAGGACTTCGTGACTGAAACACCAAAAGCATTGGCAACAAAAGCCAAAATAGACAAATGGGACCTGATTAAACTTCAGAGCTTCTGCACAGCAAAAGAAACAATCATTAGAGTGAACCGGCAAACAACAAAATGGGAAAAAATTTTTGCAATCTACCCATCTGACAAAGGGCTAATATCCAGAACTTACAAAGAACTAAAACAGATTTACAAGAAAAAAACAAACCCATTCAAAAGTGGGCAAAGGATATGAATAGACACTTTTCAAAAGAAGACATGTATGAGGCCAAGAAACATATATAAAAATGCTCATCATCACTGATCATTAGAGAAATGCAAATCAAAACTCCATTGAGATATCATCTTATGCCAGTTAGAATGGTGATCACTAAAAAATCTGGAGACAACAGATGCTGGAGAGGATGTTGAGAAATAGGAACACTTTTAGACTGTTGGTGGGAGTGTAAACTAGTTCAACCATTGTGAAAGACAGTGTGGCGCTTCCTCAAGGACCTAGAAAACAGAAATTCCATTTGACCCAACAATCCCATTATTGGGTATATACCCAAAGGATTATAAATCATTCTATTATAAAGACACATGCACACGTATGTTCATAGCAGCACTGTTTATAATAGCAAAGACCTGGAACCAACCCAAATGCCCATTGACGATAGACTGGACAAGGAAAATATGGCACATATACACCATGGAATACTATGCAGCTTTAAAAAAACGATGAGTTCGTGTCCTTTGTAGGGACATGGATGAATCTGGAAACCATCATTCTCAGAAAACTGACACAAGAACAGAAAATCAAACACCGCATATTCTCACTCATAGGCGGGTGTTGAACAATGAGAACACATGGACACAGGGAGAGGAGCATCACACACTGGGGTCTTTTGGGGTTGGGCCAAGGAAGGGACAGTGGGGGAAGGGAGGGATAACATGGGGAGAAATGCCTGATGTAGGTGACAGGGGGATGGAGGCAGCAAATCACATTGCCATGTGTGTACCTATGCAACAATCCTGCATGATCTTCACTTGTACCCTAAAGTACAATTAAAAAAAAAATGACAAAGGCCAAATAATCATGTAAATCAATTTTTTGTTTTGAGAACTATATCATGCAACTATAATCAAATAAACTTTAAAACTTGGGTGAAAAAAAAAAAGAAAAGTCAATACGAAAGCAGAGCAAATACATTAAACCACAAGTAATTAATTAAGTAGATGGATACTTATATCATTTAAATACATACAATATTTTTAAATTATGGTATACTTATTTTCTATTTGTTTCAGCAGAAAAAGATGATTTAAATAAACAGTAAGCCATATAATGTCACAACATGCAATAAAATAATCGATTATCTGTATAATCTCAGAAGAAAGTTGTCAACATAAATTCAGTCACTAATCTCCTCAAGTATAAAACTTCTGAATATCCTTAATAATTATAAAACAATAGTCAAGTAAATTGTAAACTGAGCTGGACTACTCTTTAGCCAATATTTCATTGATATGAATGTAAAGATGAGTCAGCCCAGATCCTAAAACAAGGCATAAACTTGGAAAGTATCATTTATCTAGTAAGTGAACTTTTGTTTGAGAAGCATCCAAGACCAATAAACACTGACCCAGGTTTCAGCCTACTTAGAAGTTGTAAACAGATCTCTTGATATAACAAAGAATGAACAGGTCAATGAAACAGAATCTGCAGTATCAGCTAGTTTGAGATTATATTCTGTTTGATCTGGGGGTTGATAAAATTAGTGGACATAAATGAATAAAACTGTAACCTCAGGGGTATATAAAATCATATTAGTACAGAGAAAATAATGAAACAACCCATAGAATTGATATTTTGAAGGAGGTACTCTAAAAATTTTTGCATTAACTATTTTTTGTGTTTTAAGGCATTTGGAGTATGTAAAATAATTAGATATATTAGACTTATGACTTCATTAAAGTGCTTTGAGATTTTTCTAATTTTGCATTCAATATCTAAATATTTAAGGGCTTTTAATTCACAAAGTTGATATTTAAGTATATTAATTATACTAGCAAAGTTAACATTGCTCACTAGATGCATAGTGTAAACAAAGGATGCACAGAAGGGAATATCCTCCTTGAGCTATAGAGCCTCTTAGTCTCCGAAGACTCTATATTGAGGACACTAACCTTGATAAATCAATGCCTAAGCGATCTTCATAACACATGAAGCTGCTTTTGGACCACCCATCTCTCTGGATCATGAGGTAGGAGGGATGAGGAATTACAATTTAGTCCTATAGTTAAATAAATTAAATTTATCTCTTGAACATAAGGATTTTTCTTACATCATTCTTTCAAGTAAAGTTTTTTTTTTCATTTTTATTAATTAATTTATTATTATCCTTTAAGTTCTGGGTTACATGTACAGAATGTGTAGGTTTGTTATATAGGTATACACATGCCATGGTGGTTTGCTGCATCCATCACCCCGTCAACTACATTAGGTATTAGGAGAAATACCTCAAGCAAAGTTTTATTTGTATTTTTATCCAACTCAGTGTGATTATCATTTATTTCCTAACCACAGAGACTAGTAAATTATGAGCTTTTACTCTTCTCAGTGACCTAGAAAGAGCAAAATTTGAAATCAAAATTCCCTAAATTCCTTGTGCCTTCCAAGGAATGGTAAGTCCAGTCTTTTGTTTGGTCCCTAGGACAATTTCCTGTGACCCTGTGTACACCAGAAACAAAATTGGTTATTGTTAGATAAATTTGTTAGATAAATTCAGTAAAAATAAACTACGTATATTGTCTGGAACACATTATTACCTCCACTCTTGTTTCTCTCTTCATTGTGTAAGTTTTCCCACTTGAAGTTCTTCATTTCTTCATGAAATCTTCCATGCCTAACTCAACTCTTCCCTCTTGTTTTAACTTCTAAAAAGTAGTACAGGAGCTTTTAGAAATAGATTCTCTTGAGGGCAAGTACTATTTCTCCTGCTTCTCCAGTTCATCCTACACTCCATTCACCCAAGATAGTGTGTTGGTTAGTAAGTAAGCAAGCCACTGAGTCTCCATTCAAGGCCCACCCTTCTGTATTCTGCCTAACCATAAATGGAGAGCAGAAACTGCATCAACCACACTTTTTTCCCTGCTATTTTCGGCAGATAGGCCTGCCAATTGCCCACAGATGACTCCTCAGAGAGGGGTGATAGGGTCAAAATGGAAGTCTTGAGAAAGGAGAAGGAACTTGCACTGGCTGGTTTTGTTTTCTGTTTGTTAGTGTCACCAGCAATATTTCTTCACCCTGGTCACAGCCATGTATCCCACTTTCAATTTTCTTCCTATGCTCCAAGGATCTGCTTCATTTCACTGTCTCAGAGAGGCAAGTTCTGGCTGTCAGTGACCTCAAATATTTGAAGTGTCAGACTCAGCCAGGAAAAGTCTGTTCTTAGGGTTCTGCTGGGCCCTCTTCAGCTTCCTAAAGGCTAGCAGCTGGAAAGGACTCCTTCTTCAGAAATCTGTGTCACAGATTGTCAGGTGCAAGTAACTTCAATATTTTCTCATTTCATCTCTACCGTTAGAGTTGGTAGTTTCTTTCTTCAATTGTTATCTGTATGAAAAAACTCTTAAGAAAATTTTTTAAAAAGTGGAAGGTGATCCAAAAAAGTAATGAATGTAGGCTTTTACAGCCTGCACAAAAAAAGAGGTATTCATAGTGTATCTCCCCTGAATCTAAATACAAGGTTCAGAAACTTAATATATAGGGAGCCAATGAGCAATGACCTGGTATCACCCCCATGGACACAAGGCAGCTAATACTATTTTCTTTTTAAAGATAACTGGGACATGGAGAAACCTTAATTTCCATAGACAGTGTTCCTTTTCTGCCTTTTCAGTTTTCCAGTACTTGTTTATATACCTGTCTACATTAAATTTTATATCTTAAAGTAACTAGTGTGTTTTCTCTAACCTGCCTGTACCCTAATTGATATACCTAGTATCTGGAATATTGCAGGGAACCAATACATGTGTTGCTCCAAACATCTCAACTTCCAGAGACTTCATGATTTGTTGAATCAAAGTTTTGCTTAATTCTGGAGACTTCAATCACGCAAAGTCCTGAGGAAAAATGAAAGTTTACTGGGAATTGTTGCCACATAAAATCTATGGACATTTAAAGAAAAAAAGTTTTAAAGTTTTGGAATTCAAGCTCAAAACTTTAGCGCAAGTCTGAAATTATACAAAATATCACTTACATACTCATTGATAAGGTATCTGAATACATTCATGCTCACTCTGCCAATGAGGTAAGCAGCACTCCTACATGTAGCCATCCAGAAACTTTTCAGGGTCAAGTGAGTCAGTTGTGGTAGGAGGAAATCCACAATCCAGGAATACTTCTTTATCAACATGAAGATAATGCTTCGGCATGTTCCCATTTGGACACATTCCCACCACAACTAATATGGATTTTTATGTAAATGAGCAGACAATTTTTATGTATTATCTCACTTAATATTGGTGAAAACTCTTTCAAGCTTAAGTATTATAAACATCTTATAGATAAGGAAATCGTATCTCAAATTGATGCAGCAAAGTGACCCGAAATCCACAGTTAGTAAGTGTCAGAACCGGAAGTTCAACTCAGGTCTGTCTTATTTCCATTTTTTCAGTTGGCACCATTCTTATAACACACAGGTTTGGGAGTAGGAATCACAGAGGAATGGTTGTCTATCCCTATCTAGAGAAGAAACTAGCTGTTTGGTAAACTCTGCCCTGAGGAATGACAGAGCACAAAGTCATTTGGATTAAGAAAAGAAATGATGAACAGTGAATATTGTAATTTTGAAAGATTTTCTCATTGTTCTTCCCACTGGGCAAAATAGTATAATAATAAGCAGTGTCTTTGCTTTTAGAACAGCTGGTATTCAAATTCCATCCTTCCACTGTATATGTCTTATCTTAGGGAAGTCACCTCATATCTGTAAACCTTTGTTTTCTAACACCACTCTACATTATTATTTTTAAGGAATAAACATGATATATGATTGATGTGTTAAATATATTGACTTCTAATTCTTTTATATTTCTATTTTCTGTATTTATTACTGTTGTATTCCTGCAGTGCCCAACACAATTAATATATCTAAAATTAAATGAACTTTTGAATCGGTCTAAACCAAGGCTAAAGAGAGGGGTTTTGAGCATATTTTGTAAAACCCTCTGAAAAACTGGATAAAGAAACACTCAAAAGGATAAAAAATCAGGAGCAGATTCAAAATGGCAATAGATGTTGGCTGAGACCTGTATAAAGGAAGAGGTGTTTGTGGTCTTCTTTGATCCTAAAGATTTCAGGACCTTAATACGCAAGAATTAATGGGCAATGACCTGGCAACCCCTTGACTGGATTCATCCTGCCTATTACATTTTTTTTTTTTCATAGATGAGAAAACAGATTCAGGCAGGCCTATATCCCATAGCTAGTGAAGGTTAGAATGCTAAGTTGGGCCCAATTTTTCTGATTCCAGGTTAAATGTTCTTTCCAATATCATGCAGCTTTATAAATCTATTTATCTTCCTATTATTCTACAACCGAGTTTTCCTATTTTGATAAGATGAAAATATCTGCCTTTTATTATAGAAATTAAGAAGCAGTAAGAAGACACACACACTACCAATACATCTCTTCCACATCATCTCTGCCAGAGTTTACAATTTAAAGAGGAAACTGTCAGAGCGTTCTTACTTGCCAAGAGTGAAAGTGATCTCCAAATGCAAACTCCATATAATATGCACTTTGGATGTTCTTTGTCAAGCAATCTTATTTTCAGGAACATAATTGCTTTGTTCAATCAAAGTGTCTCCAACTGCTGTGGGTTAGAGGCCTCATGATTTAGTTTCTATCAAAGCAATTCTGCCCCAAGTGGACAAACTTGTCTGATTTAAATGAATATCAACAAAAATGATGATTTTACACTTTTCAGGGAAGCAATAGCCCCAACAGCTCTTGTGTGTTTCCAGGGACCTTAAGGGAGGCTAACAGATTTATGTTCTCATTATTGCCTGAAGCAATAACTCTTCCAATAGGTAATTTTTATGATGTGGGACCACAAAACATATGGGAATAAACGTTCTTGAACAAAGGAACTGGCTGTCAGGGTTTTCAAATACAGCAGTTACTAAAACAATAGATGATTTTCACAAAGAAAAAAAAAAAAGAATTTCTTTCTCCTTAGCTTTTCCCCCATCATCTACCATTAACTCCATCAGAAACACTCATCTCTCTAAATGGTAGAAAGTGTCATACAGTCAATTGGTAAACATTAATACAAGCCTGAAATACCACATTCATTTAGTATTCTAATAATAACATTAGATAAGAGTTTGATATTTACAATATAATATTAGATAGTATTTTAATAGTCTTTTTTGTTGCCATAAAGGAATACTGACATTGGGTAATTTATAAAGACAAGAGGTTTATTGGCTCACAGTTCTGCAGGCTATACAAGAATGGAACCCATATGTGCTCCTTGTAAAGACTTCAGGAAGCTTATAACCATAGTGGAAGGCAAAATGGGAGCCAGCATACGACATGGTGAGACAGCAAGTGTAGGGGTGAAGTGCCACTCTTTTAAACAACCAGATCTCATGTGAACTAACACAGCCAGAACACACTCATTACCATGGGGGAAGACACCAGGTCATTTCTGAGGAATCCCCCACCGTGACCAAAACACCCCCAACTAGGCCCACTTCCTAGGTTGGAGGTCACAGTTCAACATGAGATTTGGAGGGAATGAAACACTTTTTGATACGGTTTAACATGTTAAAAATAATATATAATAGTAATAATAATCATCTATCTTCAATTAGTGATAACTGCCATGCATTTGACTCCTATTCAGAACATCAAACAGAACTCAATGAACCACTAAGAAGTTACAGGAGTCTTCTTACTAGTAGATGTATTTAAACAGAAATTAAATGTCCATGAGTGGGAGTAATTTTGGAATCAAAATAACTTAAAGAATTTGAAAGAGATTTATGTATCAGATAAGAACAATACTAAAAATAATAGAATAGTAGCCATTCATGGAAACTAAAGGAATAAAAAGACTTTAGGGACCCATGAAAATTAAACACATAGAAAGAAGAAAACAAACTTGTCTGATATCTGTTCTGGCTCGGTATTTTGCCAGTTGCTTTGCAGCTTCCTCCAATTTATAAATTTAAAACCTGACTACTTGAATAGGAATAGAATAGAATTTGGCATTGAAAGAAGATCTACCTGATTTTAAAGAAGTTTTTATTTCAAGTGCTTATTCCTAACCATACATAATGAGCCTCAATAAGCCAAAAACATTTTATGCTTTGCCTACAATAGATTGTAATAAGAGTAAATACATGTTTTAAATTTAGTTTTAAAAACAACAAAAATTATTTGTGGATTTACTGTTAATTTTATGATGTAATCATCCATATATAAGAGCAATTTCCTCAGCCCTGCTTCCTTCCAGACCCTCTCAATCACATCACCTTACTTGACGACCCTATACCAGTTATCACTATATGAAATTATCTTTATTTCATTGCATATTCAAATCCTGTCTCCCCACCTCTAATATATAATTTCTGAGAAATACATACTTCTCTTTTTGCTCACTACTACATCTCCAACACTATGAATACTACCTGGCAAAGAGTAGAGCCCTAATAAATACTTGCTGAATTGAATTTAGTCTTACCACAACAGCAATAACAGTGCAGGTTTCTAATGTAAAACTATAATTGCTTATAAATGCACAGTAGAAAGAGGGTATTTTTGAAGTCAGAGGGTTTACTCAGCACCTCCCAATCTATTGCCCCTTCAATGTGAGGCAAATGGTGTTATCATTCTGGGTTTATGGAGGATAATAAGATAACTGGAGAACACAGTAAATTTAACAAAATACATAAAAAACAGAGATGAAACCAAAACTCCTATTTTGAGTTTGAGGAATATGAGAGCCCTTTTATTTTATTTTTTCTATGATTGCCCCACATGTTGCATAGGAAGTAGACTAAAAAAAATACACAAACAAACAGATTATAAAGGAAGTGATGAGAGTAGTCAAATTGCAGTGGAAAGTACATTTTAGAAAGTATTGAAAAATAAGGTTGAATAGCAAAGTAGATATAGTTAATGAACTATAAATATGGAGATAAAATAATAGGATATTATGCAAAGATATATTTTATTCTATTAAGAGTTTTTGATGTGGCAATCTTGGTATTTACGTAATTTTACAGGGCAAATATGATCTGCTGAAAAATGAGAACTAAGATAATCTAGTTTTTTTGTCTTGATTAAACCTAGTATAGTGGTGTGTATGTGTGTCTGTCTGTCTGTCTGTCTTAGAATGCATTAAGTGTCCCCAAGAAGGGTATAATAACAAACATAGGGTGTTGCAGGTGTCATGACAAAAGACTGCAAACACAGTCATGGCACAAAAGCAGGAGTTATTTATTTTTTATGTTTTGCCAATATGAAAACAAACAAGAATATAATTATATCAACTTTGGAGAAGAGAATGACAATTGTATTTTGATACTAATGTTTATAAAGTACATTTGAATGTGGTCCAGGTCAGAGCTTTTCAGCTGCGTGCCAAGTACAGAATGTTTTTGCTTCAACAAACAGCAATTTAAACAAAATAGTCCCAAACCTGTAGTATCAGTAACTTTCTGGAAGCAAAATTCAAATTACAGTGCTGATAGAATCTATGAAGAAGCTAATTGCTAAAAATTAATTTCAAAATACACACACACACATTTTAAATTGCATTACTGTAATCTAATTATTTTAATGGAAGCAAAACTAATCAAACATAATTAGTTACAACCTTCAGGTTAAAAATATTGATGCAAAAACTGCAGCTATGTAAAGGCATAGTATAATATTTTAATTATATCCACAAATGCATTTAAATTAGATACTCCATTTTATCCACAAGGCAGTTTTCTTTGTATCTGAGCCCAAGTAATACAATCTGGCCTGTTAAATAAAAATTAAAACTAAATCTATTGAAAAAATGAGGTGGTGATTGAAAACCACCCAAATTTATTCAGATTTATTCTAATTCAATTTATTCAATTCATTGGGGAAGAAAAGTCAAGCTGCTTGTCTGATGTCTTGGAGAAAAACAAAAAGGTTTGATTGACATAATTATTTTTGAGATCTATTAATAGCTATGTTTTGATGAAAACATGTAAATATTCTTATTTTCATATTTAAGGATACCTTAGTGTATGGAAAGAGCATTGATTGTATTAGGCATCTAGTTTCAAAGGACAACAAAGTACAGCAAATACACTAGTTCCTTCTGAAAGCATGAATAGTGATCTGATAATCCAAGTATTTCACAATTTATTGAAAAGGAGTAGTTAATACACATTAGACTTGGGCTTGGGTTAAAGTAAAAGACCTGTCCTAAATCTTAGTTTTCAAACCTATGGGATCATGAATGAATCCTGCTCTGCATATTGTAAAGCACTTTAAATTGTATATGCTTGCAATAATCTGTTGCCACCATGTGGCAGTCTCTGGATTAGGTCATGCCACTTCCACTCAACATTCTGAGTCTTGGTTTCATCACCTTCCTGGCCAGGAATTCCAGGGACTTTTCCACACATCTTTCAGGGACTCAGTAAGTGTTCAATCCACCTATTTCAGGGAGATTAGTCCAGGGTAGTATAAGGAATTTTACAACGTACCCATGCCTTCCAGCTTAATGGAAAGAAGTCATCTCTCTTGCCTTGGCAGAGTATCAAAGTAGCCTCCCTTTCCCTGCCCCAAATTAGGAATGACTTCAAACAGTTGAAAAAATGTCAACAGCCAGATGCCAAAACAATACATCCAAACTGTCATCTTGTACATGGGAATACTGTAGTACTGGGCAGATTACTGTGTGACATATAATGCTTTTTTCTCCTGCTCCTCTCATTTCTACCAACAAGCATAAGATTATAGGACAGATTCTACACGAAATACCAATAATTGTAGATTTACTGTAAAATGGATCCAGACCAGAATATCTAATTTATGAGTACAACAACTAATGTTTAGTAAGAAATGAAGATGTTGATGAAATAAAACTAAAAGAAAAAAAATTTAAACATTTGCCACAGTCCAAAATAGCAAATTCTTAGGAAGTATGAAATTTTCAGATCAAATATACATGAAACTATCATGAAATATCTCAGTATATGCTGCATCCTCCTTTGCCTAACTCTTAAGCACCTTCTGTTTTCTACAGCTTGCATAACCGTGTAACATACCTCTGAAACCAAGTTATTGTATAAAGAAGAGGGTGATAACATGTATATTTTATTATAAAGTATTTTCACTATTAAAATTTTCTTAAAGAAACATGGAAATTAAAGCAACATATATATTTTAAAATACATTATATTGTTTATCTAATACTAAGATTATTTTTAAAATATATATATTTCAATTTCTTGGCTATATCTGTTATTAATATTATGCAATTTGGGGGGAGGTAAAAAAGATGCCTTTTAATAAGATAGTTTTATTAATTAAAATTTTGTCATAAACTTTCTTGCAATCTTTATTAATATTGCATTTTATAGTTCTTTCAACTTCTTTATATGGTTTTACGATCTTTCAACTTCTTTATATGATTTTAGGATATATGCTTAAATATCATTAATATTATATTTCTGTTACATAAATATAACTTTTAATTGAGAAATTTTTTTCAGTTGGTGCTGATCTACATAGTCAATGCAAAGCAAATTATCCTCTATATTCTAATTTTTACATTTTTGCTAACTGAAATGTGTTAATACATTAGCTGAAATATATTCATGCTATTGTCTTTTTGCCTTTATTTTAAAAACTTTTGCATACTACTGTATTTACAAGAAAAAGTTATCATATGTGTTCTTTGTTGCAATTGTTTTAAAGACCTGTCAAATTTAAATGCTGTGAAGTTGTAGAAATGTTTATCTTTATTTCATTCAGTAGCAAGTATAAACACATTCAATTAAAACAGATTCTCCAATTTGAAAAATCTTTCTCTCATTTATATATTTCAAAATTCAATTACAAAACTACAATAAGTGTGTTATAACGATTTAATAACTAATTCACATTTTCAGTTCCTCCTTTGCTTTGGTACAGACTGACTAATTATTTCATTATTATTTTGCTAATTTTGTCCTCAATAGATACAATTCACTGAAAGTTGAAAAGCTGGAGCTTTTGGGTCTCCATTCACTGAATATCTTGATTAAAAACCTCCAACTGATTTTGTTCAAACTACAAACAAAATTACAACCTACCCTTTAAAGAATATATTTGTATATATTGAAAAGAGAAGTGAAGAAATATAATGCACCCCACCACAATGAAGTATGCTTTTTCTAATCAACGTAAGTTTTGCTATTAAAATTTTGAAGTTACTGTTTATATGTGAGAATATTTTTAAGTTTTGGCATCCTTAAATATTTTTAAGTTTATACTGTTGCAAATATGGCAGCTCGATTGAATAAATTAATAAATTATTTGTGCATCACCGCCAATTATGAGTACATATCTGTTCCTTTGGTTTCTCATTTTAATAATTTAGTTACTCATGGAACCTAATTCTCTAGTGTTGAAGTGAAATAAAATGAGACAAATCTCTGAAAACAAAATGTTTTATTTAAGAAGAAAGAATCGCACACAATTCAGGGCATACATGAAGTCAGGGTGGTCTTTGATACAGTCAAAGAAAAAAGCAAAAGTTCAAGTTTTTATTAAAAAAGAGAAAGGTTATATATTGCTCTTTGAGAAAGTTCATCGGTACTGTTAAGGTTCTAGAGAGCAGGAAAGTTTTGATTGGTGAGTGATAGTTGGGTAAAATTAATATTAGAGTTGCAGCAGATTATATCAGTAGCCATTAGATAAAACTGGTTTCAGATTACAGCAGGCGGGTTGAGCAGATAGACTTGCTGAAAACTACGTTTTTTGGAGCAATGTTATGTGCCTTGAGAATTTCTTCCCCTGACTTCATGACTGTGCCTTGACAGGAGTGACACAATTCATGTGATCAACTTTCTCACCAGGTTTTCTGATGGTTTACTAATACTCAAATAAATTTTTATATGAAATATCACTGCAAAAACAAATTATTTATTCTCTTGTTTAACTTTTTAACTAAATCTATGAAATAACTCAAGATAATCAGTTTAGTCAGATGTTTAACTCTGGATAGAATAAACTTCCAAAACCTAATTCTATACCTAGATGAAAATTTGAATCATTACTGGAAACAAATCAGCTGATTTTCTATTTGAAGCCTCAGATGCTACCGATATAAAACCGACATTATTTAACTATATGTTCTTCTGCAAGTAGAACTAATGCATTATCAGATATTGCCACAATTTCCATATACACACAAGAATATTGGAAACAAAACTGAGCAAATTAATTTTGAAAAACAATCATCTGAAGTAATCGAAAGCCATGCTTCACAGAGTGAGGTGCAAATCATCTTCTGACATAGCCTGTATTAAATTGATGCCTTTAGGCTTAATCTTCTAAAATAAAAACAAGCTACAGAAGTAGATGTTAATGCTTCTTGTGTAGTGATATGTCTTCTGGCTTTCATGTGGTCGTGATATTACTACAGCCCCCATGCAAGATATTCAGGGCCAGAAATATTTTGCTCAAGTTCTATTTTATTAACACATTTCTCGAGAAATTAAAGGCTTCATCAATTCTTACACAAGTTCATTTTTCCTTTTATTAAGTTCATTGCTGCTGAAATGAGTTATATTAAAACATCACAGTATTACTAAATAATAAAATAGTGGTAGGTATATGTCATTCAATAAATGACAAAACCATCATCACAAGAACATTTAGACAAATCTCCATTCTCTATAAAGCAGGACATCTCAGCCTCAATTTCCTGCACGTTTAACATTTATTAACCTGTATGTCTCCCCGTTTCTCACTGAAGCTACCATAGGCATCCTGACAGCCTTGTGATTTTCATTACTCAGTCTATCATGTAGCCATCAAAGACAGCACTGTCAAATACCCTAACTGAGACCAAAGAAAGGAATTAGCTGTGTTTGGTGGTCAGTTTTCTAGTGTGTGTCCTTTGTGTCATCCATCGCTTAGCATATAGTCCTTCTCTGAGTCTAGATAGCATTAGGAAGAGAGAACCAGTTTATTTTGGACTATCTTTTAAATTTAATTATGTAATACATGAGAATTCTGGATGCTACCCATGCATCTCATACACCAGATCATGGCAGAGCTCTGAACTATCAATTAAATGCTATTGCACTGAATTATTTTAATGTGTCATCAATAATGGCATTTCAGTGAAACAAATGAAGAATCTAAGAAACACCTTAGGCCGGATATGACATCTGATAATGGTCAGAAGCTGGGGGCTGTCTCATGTACCTCAAACTTTTATGACTTTACCTGAAGAATATTATTCCAAGTCTTAAGTCTTTTCCAGTTATTTTATGTGTATTAGCCCTATATCAATCAGAGCTTAACTTTTCCCAGAGGTCCTAAAGACAATTTGGCATAAAACTAATATTGTGGACTCCCAGGTCAGAATTTTTTAATTTAAATTCCAACTCTACCACCTTCTAGCTGGACAACTTTGGACATGGTATTTTAACCACTCTCTGCTCCACTAACCGTATCTGAATACTATGAAGAAAAACAGAGTTCCCCTTAAAGTTGTATTTTGAGGATTGAGTACTATATGCAAAGTTAGAATAGGACCTAACGAGTACAAGCACTAAAATATTTGGCCATTATTATTATTACCAAACTATTGAGATAATTCATTTATAGTAGCCATTCGCATTAGATCATAATCACCTCAAAGACAGAGGCATTATCTTTTTAACATCTGTAGTGACAGCATCAAGCTTGGGGTAGTGCGCAGTGAGGATTTAATAAATATGTCTTGAACAAATATGAATAAGCACATGCTACTTATTTTGCAGCATTTAACCAATTGTACTTTAGTTAAGTATTTAAAGGGCAGTACAAGGAGCACTGTGATGACAGTGTTTGTGTTCAATTTCTCTTTATAACATATGCTATGTATGCATCAGGTGTTCAATTAATGTTGAGTTAAAGATGAGAGTTCTAGTTTCCCTACTTCCAGGTAAGTTCTATTTGGAAAGTCATTTGTTTTTGTTTTTGCCTCTCAATTTCTTCACTTTCAAAACACTGGTTCTGTGAGTGATGGTTTGGGATTGACAAAGAAGGGAAGAAAAAAAACTGCTCTAGTTTATTTTTACAGAGTAGAACAGTGTGCCCCTAAGTGTGTTTCACAGAACAGTGACTCTTCTGAATCAAGCCATGGGCTTTCTGGAATGATGAAAAGCTAAAGACAGAGATATTGCTCGAAGACATTTGTTCCTAGCATTGCTTTATTCCCCTGGAGGAGAATGTGATCTTGCTGATACAGAGATTACTTACGAACTAGGAAAGCCTGAAGTTTGTCCACATTCTCATAAACTGAAATTTATAAATTACTGATTAAATTCTTCAAGAATGGTAACAATGATCCAGAGAATAAAAGATTACAGCCCAGTAAGAAACGAGCTTTCAAATCTGAGAGGACTCTGCATTGCTTGGACAGTGTCACAGGCAGCAGTTCCACAATCACAGGCAATACATTTTCTCTTTCCTTCCTAGCTTCTAAAGGCTAAGGGAAGTTATGCCGAGACATGCAAATATGTTTGTGTTATGTGTGCACGTCATGATCCTGACAAATTTTCTTGTTTTTGTTGATATTCAGGAAGCTGAGTAAAGAATACTCATATGTAATATTTTTTCAAATGTTTCTTTTTCAAACACATTTTGGAAACCTAGGCTCAGCAAGGGTAAATGTACATGTGTGTATTTAACTGCAGGAAAATGCAAAGCCTTGATTTTGCTAATATGCAATGTGAATCTCCAATAAGGAAACAGAACTTGCAGCATTTGCCAAACCTATCTGATCACAGAAATGTCTGTGGACCTAGTGTAATATAAAATGCGGTCTGAGAGAAACTAAACTACATCCAAATAAAATCAGAGCCTGAACCATAGTGTTGGCAGCATTGCAATTACATTAAGGAAATTTGGAGCTAAATATACTCCAGTGTCATGGGACTTCATATTATCAAAAGCTAGATTTAGATAATTTTGAATCAATTTAGATGCTTACAAAGTTTCTTTTTACGCAAACAGATACTCACATAGGCATATATAATATACATACATGTATATGTATGCATATATGCATATACTATACATATATACACGGTTATAGGAAACTTGGAAAAAAGTAGTTTACCATAGACTAAATCTGTGTCCTGCTCAAATTTATATCTTGAAATCTAATGTCCAAATACAGTCATACCTCATTTTATTTTGCTTTGCTTTATTGCACATTGCAAATATTTCATTTTTTATTAGTTGAAGGTTTTTAGCAACCCTATATTGAGCAAGTTTATTTGTGCCATTCTCCCAAAAGCATGTGCTCATTTAACATTTCACATTTCTGTGTCACATTTTCATAATTCTCATTATATTTTAAACTTTAATATTATTATATCTTTTACAGTGACCTGTGATTAGTGATATTTGATGTTGCTACTGTAATTGTTTGGGATCACTATGAACCATGCCCACATAAGATAGAGAATTTAATCTATAAATATTTTGTGTGTTCTGACTGCTCCACTGGCCAGGTATTCTCCCATCTTAAGCCTTCGTATTCCCTAAGACAGAACAATATTGAAATTAAGCGAATTAAAAATTCTACAATGACCTCTAAGGGTTCAAATGAAAAAAAAGTCCTTCACTTTAAATCAAAAGCTACAAATGATTGAGTGAGTAAAGCATGTTGAATGCTGAGACATGCTGAAAGTTAAGACTCTTGCACTGTATCAGCTGGCCAAGTTGTGAATGTAAACAAGGGAAAAGACTTGAAGGAAATGAAAATTGCTACTCCAGTGAGCACATAAATTATAAGAAAGTAAAACAGCCTTATTATTGATATCAATAAAGTTTTAGTGGTCTGGATTAAAGATCAAATCTTCTACAGCATTTCCTTAAGCCAAAGCTCAATGCAGAGAAAAATTCTGACTCTCCTCAATTCTAAGAAGGTTGATAAAGGTAAGAACGTTTCAAAAGAAAAGTTTGAAACTATCAGAAGTTGGTTCATGAGGTTTAAGCAAAAACGCCATCTCCAAAACATGAAAGTGCAAGATGAAGTAAGTGCTCAGGTAGAAGCTGCAGCAAGTTATCCAGAAGATCTAGCTAGATTGAAATTGTCCCTACTAATTTTATAAAATTAATAAAGAATGAAGGGACGGGAGAAATGAAAATAAGCCAAGCTCGCCCATATTCAGGGTTAATTGTTAGGTTATTAAGTCAGCTTGCTCTCTGACCTGCTTTCTCCTAGTTTTTTGGAGCTTATGGACCTACAATCACATAGACTCTGTCATCACTCAACTTCTCTATAGATAAAAACTTAAATGTTCTGAGACTGAAGGTGGAAAAAGATGGCAGAATTGAAGGCTCCATGGGTCATTGTCTCCCAACCCCACCAAAGGACACCAGGTTAGCAATTATGTACAAAGAAAAAACATTTTCATAAGACCTTCAAATCAAGTGAGCACTCACAGTACCTGGCTTTAACTTGATATTGCTGAAAGTGGCACTGAAGAGATTTAAAAAAAAATAAATAGAAAAAACAGTCCTCCCAATCCCCAGCAGTGGTGATGGGGTGCAGAGAGCCTTTCTGGGTGCTGTGGGAGGAAGAACATAGTAATTGTGAAGCACTGAACTCAGTGCTGTCCTCTTAGAGCATAAAGGAAAATTGAACCAAACCTAGCTGATGGCCACCTATGGAGGGAGCATTTAAACCAGCCCTAGGTAGAAGGGAATTGCCAAGCCCAACCGTATGAATCTGAGTGCCTGAAAACCTCATCACAGAGGCTACAGTGCTCTCTGTGCCTCCAAGTAAATTTGAAAGGCAGTCTAGGTCATAAGGACTGCAATTCCTAGGATATTCCTTGATATGGTCTGGCTCTATGTCCCCACCCAAACCTTGTCTTGAGTTATAATCCAAATTGTAATTCTCATGTGTTGGTGAATGAAGGTGAATGAATCATGAGAGTGGTTCCCCCATGCTGTTCTCATGATAGAGAGTGAGTTTTTATGAGATAAGATGGTTTTGTGAGGGGCTTTTCCCTCCATTTATTCTGCACTTTCCTCATTCTTTTCCTTCCTGTCACCATGTGAAGAAGAACATGTTTGCTTCATTTTCCAACACAACTGTAAGTTTCCTGAAGCCTCCCCAGCCATGCTGAACTGTGAATCTATTAAATCTCTTTCCTTTATAAATTACCCAGTCTTAGGTATGTCTTTATTAGCAATGTGAGAATGGACTAATAAAATACACTGGTACTGGTAGAGTAAAAGGATACCCAAAAATCTGGAAGTGACTTTGGAACTTGGTAACAAGCTGAGGTTGGAATAGTTTACCTGAGGATAGAAAGGTGGGAAGGAGGGAGTACTTGCAAAAAGGATATGAACTTGGAACATTCATAGCTACAAAGACTTTCATGGTTGAAGAATGGCTTTTTTATGTGAAATAATAATAATGCATTAATGTAGCATACTATACTATTAATATTATTAATTATTATATAGTAACAATAAGCTGGGAGCATGAGCTAGAAACCATTTGAAGTGTTTTCTTTTATATCTTTAATCTTCACAATCCACTGAGATAATTACACTTATTAACGTCATTTTATAGTTTAGGATTTGAGGGACAGAGATGTTAAATAATTTATCCAAAAAACTCAGTGAGTCAGGAGTAGAGTCCATGTACAAATCTATGCAGTGCAACTTCAGAGCCCCTGGTCTTAATCACCACTCCTCAGCAATTAAGAGAAAAATACAGTAGTCTTTCTTAACCATGGGCAATACATTCTAAAGATATCCAGTAGATTCCTGAAACATAGCATATATAGTATTGAACCTTATATATTACTATATTTTTCTTATACATACATAGCTATGATAAAGATTAATTTATAAATTAGATACAGGAAGAAATTAATAATAACTAATAATAAAACAGAACAATTATAAGAATATACTCTAATAAAGATTATATAAATGTGGTCTCTCTCTTTCTCAAAATATCTTAGTATTTTTGGACCAGAGTTGACTGTGAATAACTGAAACCATAGAAAGTGAACTTGTTGATAAAGGGGGACTATGATATATACAAACATATACCTCAAACATTATGTAGATTCCTATAAATATAATTGTAGACTTCACCATTATCTTGCCTTACAAAGCACTGAAGAGAGTCAGAATTGCTGAGAATAGCTCTTACATGACCTCGTCTGTTTCTTCTTCTGTCTGATTTATTCTAATCATCCAGACTTCACTCTGAATCATTTATTTTACCATTAAATTATTGACCACATAGGCATTTATTCTTTCTGGTCTCTATGCTAATACTGTCAAATTAAATGCTAAAATAATTTCTATAAATACGAGATTTCAAGATAGACATCTTAGGTAAAATACAAATTACTAGAAAATGATATTTGCAACACACATATTAATTATGAAGTACTCACAGAATCATGTGCACATGCATACCTGCCTTCCTGTACCTAACTATCAAGACTCAAAGTGCAAAATAACATTCCCTATGAAGTAGGAACTTTCACGATTATTTGGATGGATAACCTCTCAAAAGTTCCAATTCTGTATGTCTGATCTAACATTCTAGAAGCTTATTTAACTAACAATAATATTTTTTTGACCTAGGAAATCAATTTTACCTATAAATATTTGATTAGGATCTAGATATATTTCATTCTAGTGGGAATATGTCACTTTGAAATTTTAATTTGGACCTATTCAAATGCTCTTATTTCCATCATATTTATTTTCTAGAAAACACACACAAATTTAGGTTTTCCTATACATGTATTATTTTTCCTTTCTTTATTTTATTTTTCTTTCAATTCTAATACATTAGAATCAACTCAGCATTCCATGAAGCACCAAATATGTACTGCTATTTTATTCCTGGCAATATAATTACTGTTACTTTTGTCTAAAAAGAACTAACCGATATAGCATAGGATCTAGCAGACTGTAGGTACTCTTATTTATGTAATAAATAAATTAATTAATAAAAATAAGACTATATATATTACGTTTATGTCCATAATGATTTCTAATTCGTGAACTAAAGAGCTCTCACTCTCCTGAAATTGTGACATAAGCATCTTCCTTGACTATGCAAAACTTCCCTTTTGCTTGTTTCGGTATTTTCTCCTAAATCTTCACAAATAAAGAATATTTTTAAAAAATACTATCACCCATATGGTTACAGAATGTATTTTAATGTATGTATGACACATATTTGGTAGTCCAATGTAAATATAAACAAGATAAAAATCAGCAAGGTGAAGCCATCTAAAATGACTTTATTCTTATCCTATTAAAGTAAAGCTGTCCTTTGAAAATTATTGTAAGAATAATTTAGATGAAAATAATAACTACCACCAGTCAGATGCACAAGGCTTCTAATAGAAAATATCATTTTGATATAGATCAGAGATATCAGAGTTCATTTTTGATTACCGAGAAAAAAAAAAAAACTGTGTTTAAGGATTTTATTTAATGATTACTGCTTGTACTATGTTGTAATTAGGAAAGGAGAAACTTTCTCTTTAGTTTTCTTTTTCCAGTATACAGAACTTGTTTCTGTGGTTCTATGATGGTATTTCAGGAAGTCCATAAAAAAAATGAAATATTGTCTGCCAGTAAAGAATCAAACTGCCTAAAGGCATTCACAGCTTTTAATCTACATTTTGTTTGGGATATCACTCTTCAGAAAACTTCTAAACGAATGTCACAAGTGTTGTTGGCTGAAGATAAAGATGTATGTTAAGTTCATTTTATAATTTCTCATAGCGCGTAGGATAGTCACCCAGTGCATAGCAGTTGGTAGTACTTCAGTAATTTTACACTAAGATGCTGAATCAATAAGCGAAGGAGTTACACATTATGCAGCAGAATTATTTAAGATCCTGAAAAAGACATCAACTGTTGTCATTTTTTGTGTCGTATCTGAATACTTCCCTAAATTCATCCCTCCCCAGTTTCACTTCTGGTCAGTCACTGGAGTAGCAACTCTGCAACAAATGTGATCCCTTTGCTTTGATCCACTTACTTATTCAAAGGGCTAGCAGAGCAAAGCTGAGTCTTAGTAAGGCAACTTAAAAAAGACAGAACAAACACTCAAGTGCCAGCCCCATGTTACCACCTAATTTAGAGAATTTATTTAACCTCTCAGAGCCTTAGTTTTCTCATCTGTTCAATCTGAAATACAGTATGATATATTTCTGATCAAAGATTGCTGTGAGATATCTAAGGATATAAGTTAAATGAAAATGTTTTAAAGTTTGTAAGGTGTGAGGAAAATGTAAATAATTTGTATGACAGAAAGATGAAACTGAATGCTCAGCATCTTTACCTGGATCCTTCCTAATTTCCCTACTCTGAAGCTGTTGATCTTGTGGCACTTAGAACTAACAATCTAAGTTTCTAATAGCAAAACAATGACAATACTGGTGGACGTAAAGTGCTTGCTATTTAACGAACATTGCCTAAATACTTAACATTTAAATCTAACAAGAATTATGTGAGGTCATACTTTCTGCATAATATAGATGAGGGAATTGCAGCTTAGAGAGACTCAGCAACTTGTTCAAAGACAAACTATTATTATGTGAGGGAGCCCATATTCATAAATAGGGATGACTGACCTCAAAGCCTATATGCTTAACTTATTAGCTACTACACCTCCTCCCATCACATCTGAATGCACATCTTCCTTTACCCTTGATTCTGCACCTGTCAATATGAAAATGGGAAGTGAGAAAGATGTGTGGCATCTTCATTTGAGGAATTTAGAACCTAGATAGGTCCGGGTGTGGTGGCTCACGTTTGTAATCCTAGCACTTTGGGAGGCCGAGGTGGGTGGATCACAAGGTCAGGAGATCGAGACCATCCTGGCCAACATGGTCTCTACTAAAAATACAAAAATTAGCCAGGAGCAGGTGGCTTGTGCCTGTAACCTCAGCTACTTGGGAGGCTGAGACAGGAGAATCACTTGAACCTGGGAGGCAGAGGTTGCAGTGAGCCCAGATCATGCCACTGCAATCCAGCCTGGAAACAGAAAAAAACTTCATTTCAAACAACAACAACAAAACCTGGAGAGAAATTAGAGAGAGATGAAAATCAGGCCATAAATTCAATGTAAAACAGAGGTCAGACTTGAAAGGCCTTATCTGTTTAATGGCAGCACTTTAAGAAGCTGAAAGTCCCTTCTCACACAGAATAATCCTTGCAAATTCAATTCAGTTATATCAATGTGATTATGAACTATGTAATGACTTATAGAAATTTAAAGTTAGGATCAAACTAATTGATTTGTGTTCTGATGACCAGAGCCTATTCTATAGGGATGGGCACAAATTTTATTTTTACGTAAGTTATCTCAAATGCAGTCCTTTCTCCTAAATTACATAAAACTGGCATTTGCCCATGTGCATTATTTCCTGGGCAGCAAGAACCTTGGCAAGCCTAATGCGAATCCAAAAGTGGATATGAGGAAAATGAAGGGCAAGTATTAGGGACAGAAGTGATTTCCATTTTTAATTTCAGAAATTGACAAATGCATTGAAGATGATGTCTATTTAGTATGATTTAAAAGAAAAGTTTGAAATTAGAACCAGAAATGATTAAGCTTTACTACTGGTGTCCATATTGTTTTCATTCTTTCAACAAGTATTGGTTGAGAGCCTCCTATATGCTAGGCACTAGAACAAGACCCCAGGAAATTTAAAAAAAAAAAAAAATGGATCTCTCATTGAAACAGTTCACAGTGAGTCTACAGACAGGATATGTAAAAAGTCAAATAAACATCAATACTAGAGCAAGATAACAGTGGAGGTAAGGGAAGATGGAGCATTGTAAACAGAGTTATCATTTCACTTTACTAGAGTAGGCTTCTGAGGACACACAATGTTTCAGAAACTCAACTTCATAGTAAATCAGAATGATTATATACATTTAGCAGGGCCATTATAGGGAAAAAATGCAACAACATACATAATAACTCATCTTGGTGATTTACATTATTATGTTATTTTTGTATGAGTATTGTACAAGTATAAAACTAAGAATCAACTCTTACTTTTCAAAACCTATTCTGCAGCTGTCTTTAAACAAACATTTTTTTAATATCAGTCAGTCTCATTTTGTGCCCATAATTGCTGTTCACCAGAATGTGAGGATCAAAGCCTGGAACTCCCCAGGAATGGCAGAGTAACATTCAGGGCACTACATCTCAAATAAAAATGTACATTTCATTCCTGATATATAAGTTCAATTAATCTATTTATATTTTGCCTACCATATACACAAAAAAGGTACCTGAGTTAGATAAGGGCATAAGAACCTGCCCATATACTCTTGACTCAATTACAATCACCCTCCTTTCTCCAGTGTCACCCCAATCCACAGGCTTTTGCATCTGTACTAAGTTTTTTGTAGTTGTTTTGATTTTTGCTCTTTTGTTTTCCTAGACTCGTTTTTGTAAAATGTGTGTGTTGTTGTACCTACAGCTGTTTGTCCTGAGCTCCCCAGAACATGAAGAATTTATGAGAAGTGTTTTTATTTTAAAAGAAATCTGAATATTGCTAAAGTTAAACAGAAATAGCTCAAGAGCATGCTTCTAACTTTAAATGTTCTCTTCCCATCCATTTTCCAGGAATGGGAGCCCTTCCACTTTTTAACAATATAATTTAATACCAGAAAAAGCCAAAACAATTATAAATGTAAAAGTTGATGAGTTTTCAGAAAGTGAAAAAGGCATGTAAACTTTATAAAGATCCAAAATAGAATATTGACAGTACCTCCGAAGTGCCTTATCCTCTTTCCCAAAAGTAATCACTGTCTGGATGTCTAACACCACAGATAAATTGCACTTGTATTTAAATATATAAAAAATGAGATTGTACAGTACATATACTCTTTTGTTTTTGGTATTTTTACTCAATATTATGTTTATGAGGTTTACCCATTTTGTTAAATAAAGTGTAATTATTTATTTGCTCCAATTAGTGCATGTTATTCCATTGTAAGAATGTATCAATAATTCAGGACTTTTACTGTTACTGGATATTTGTTATTTCCAGATTTTGTCTATTACACATAATGCCATCATGAATATTTTGTACATATGTTTTGGTACATATTTATGCATTATTGGGAATGTACCTAGAATTTGAATCAATGGGCTCTTTGTTATACAGATGCTCCTTGATTTATGAGGGTGTTACATGCAATAAACCCATATAAATTTAAAATATCGTAAGTCAGAATTGCATGTAATACACTGATAAACCCATTGTGAAGTCAAACAGTTGCAAGTTGAACCATCATCAGACCAGATTCTGACTGACTTACAATAGGTTACATCTCAATAAAACCATCATAAAGTCAAAAAAACCTTAAGTCAAACAGTCATTAAGTTAGGGACCAGCCGTACATATGTCCAGCTGTAGTAGTTCCTGCCAAATATTGTTTCAGAAGGTTTTGCATTTCCACCAAGAGTGGATGAGAGTTTTAGTTTTTTCTTATCCTCATCAACACTTAATATTTTCAATCTTTCTAATTAGCCATTCTGGTGAGTGTAGAGTATCATTGACTTATAGTTTTAATTTGCATTTTCTAACTAACTCATGAAAATGATTCCTTTTTCAGATGTTAACTTGCCACTGGGGTATCCCAATTTGTGATGACCCTGTTATATAGCTTGCTTATATTCTGATTTGGCTTATTGCTGTAAATAGGCAGAACAATGTGCCATCAAAACATCCATACCCTTATCCCTGGAACCTGTAAATGGGTAAATATGATACCATATATAGAAAAGGGGAGCTTTATAGATACGGTTAAGGTTAAAAACCTTGAGAAAGGGAAATTATCCTAAGCAACTGAGGTGAGTTTAATCTATCACCTGAGACATTAAAAGTGGAACTGGAAGGCAGATAAGTTAGTCAAAGAAACGTTAGTGTGAGAGGGATTTGACTCCACATTATTGATTCTGAGATATACCCCTAAAAGAACTGGAGAGATGCCTCAAGGAAGTAAGGGCAGTCCCCAGCTGATACCAACGGAATGGAGACCTCTGCCCTGCAACTGCATGGAACTCAATTCTACCAACAACTGAATGAATAGGAAAAGGATTCATTCCTGGCACCTACAGAAAGAAATGCAGGCATGCTTACACTTTGATTTTAGCACAGTAAGATTTGTACTAGACTTCTGACATGAAGAACTGCAGGATTGTAAATTGATATTGTTTAAGCTGCTAAGATTATGGTAAGTTGTTACGTTCAAAAACACCATACAACTATCATTTTATTATTGATTTACTCAAGTTCTTTGTTTATTGTGAATATGAATTAAATACTGTAATGATCATGTCCTGTGATTTTTATTTTCTTCTCTTAATGAAGTCTTTTGGAAAGAGAAACTGTTAATTTTAATGTAGTGCCATTTATTAATCTTTTCTGTAATTACGTGGATTGTTTAAGATATATTTGGCTACTCTAAGTTTATTATTTTCTTTATTTCCTTCCAACTTTAATTTATGCATGTTAGTTACATGAGTAAATTGCCTGTTGGAGCGGTTTAGTGAGCAAATGATTTTATCACTCAGATAGCAAGTATAGTACCTGATAGGCAGTTTTTCAATCCTCACCCTCGTCCCACCCTCCATCATCAAATAGGCCCTGGTGTCCATTGTTCCCCTCTTTATGTCCATGTGTACTCAATGTTTATCTCTCACTGTAAGTGAAAACATGCAATATTTGACATTTTGTTTCTGTTTTAATTTGCTTAGGATAATGGCCTCCAGCTGCCTCCATGTTGCTACAAATAACACGATTTCATTCTTTTTTGGGGGTTTTTAGTAATTCATGGTGTATATATACTATATTCTTTTATTCAGTCCACCATGGGCATCTAGTTTGATTCCATGACTTTGCTGTTGTGAAATGTGCTGCAAAGAACATATGCATACATGTGCCTTTATGGTAGAATGATTTACATTCCTTTACCTAATATACCCAATAATACTATTGCTGGATCAAAGGTAGTTCTGTTTTAAGTTCCTTAAGAAATCTGCCAAATACTTTCTACAGTGGCTGAACTAATTTACCTTTCCACCAGCAGTGTATTAGCATTCCTTTTTCTCCACTACTTCACCAGTATCTGTTATTCCTTGACTTTTAACAATAGCCTTTCTGATTAGTGTAAGATGGTGTCTCACTGTGGTTTTTATTTGAATTTATCTTATAATTAGTGATGCCGAGAATGTTTTCACATGCTCATTGGCCACATGTATGTCTTCTATTGAGAAGTGTCTGTTCATGTCCTTTGCCCAATTTTTAATGGGATTGTTTGTTTTTTCCCTGTTGAATGGTTTAAATTTCTCACAGATTCTTGGTATTAGACCTTTGTAAGATACACAGTTTGGAAATATTTCCTCTCATCCTCTGGGTTGTCTGGTAGTTTGATGATATTCTGTTGGTAGTTTATTTTGCTCTGCAGAAACTCTTTAGTTTAATTAGGTCCCACTTGTCAGTTTTTTGGTTGTTGTTGCAATTGCTTTTGGAGTCTTTGTCATGAAACCTTTGGCAGAGCCTACGTCTGGAATGGTATTTCATAGGTTTTCATCTAGGGTTTTTATAGGTTCAGGTTTTATATTTAAGTCTTTAATCTATCTTGAGTTAATATTTTTATACAGTGAAAGTAAGAGTTCTAGTTTCAATCTTCTTCATATGACTATCCAGTTTTCCCAACATTATTTATAGTGAGTCCTTTTCCTGTTGCTGGTTATTGTCAACTTTGTCGAAGGTCAGATGGTGATAGATGTGCATTTTAATTCTGTATTCTCTAATCTGTTTCATTGGTCTAAGTGTCTGTTTTTGTACCATGCTGTTACAGTTACTGTAGTCTTGTAGTACAGTTTGAAGTCAAGTAGTGTGATGCCTCCAGTTTTGTTCTTTTTACTTAAGATTGCTTTGACTATTCAAGCTCTTTATTCAATCCATATGAATTTTAGAATAGTTGTTTTTTCTAATTCTATAAAAATAACATTGGTACTTTGATAGGAATAGCATCAAATCTGTAAATTGCTTTGGGCAGCATGGCAATTTTAACAATATTGATTCCTTCTATCCACGAACATGGAATGTTTTTCCCTTTGTTTTTGCCATTTCTAATTTATTTTAGCAGTGTTTTGTAGTTCTCCTTGTAGAGATCTTTCACCTCCCTAATTAGTTGTATTCCTAGATATTTTACTCTTTTTGTGGTTGTTGTGAATGGGATTGCATTATTTATTTGGCTCTCAGCTTGAACTTTATTGATGCATAGAAATACTACTGATTTTGTATCTTGAAACTTTACTGAAGTTGTTTATTGGTTCTAGGAAACTTTGAGAAAAGACTATGGGTTTTCTTGGTATAGGACTATCACCTGTGAAGTGACATAGTTTGAATTTCTCTCAATTTACATGCACTTTATCCTTTTGGATTGTTTTTGGTTTAAAGTCTGCTTTGTCTGAGATAAGAATACCAACCTCTATCCTTTTCTTTTTTCCATTTGCTTGATAGATGTTTTCTCCTCCCTTTTCTTTGAGCCTGTGGATGTGAATGCATGTGAGATGGCCCTCTTGAAGACAGCATTCTATTAGGTCTTACTTCTTCATCCAACTTGTCACTTTGTACCTTTAATGGGGGAGATTTACCCCATTTACATTCAAGGTTAATATTGATATGTGAAGATTTGTTCATGGCATTGTGTTGTTAGCTGATTGTTTTGTAGACTTGATTGCATAATTGCTTTATAGTGACAGTGGGATATGTTGTTAAGTGTGTTTTAATGGTGACAGGTAACTGTCTTCTATTTTCATGTTTAGCACTATCTTAAGAACCTCTTGTATGGGAGGTCTGGTAGTAAGGAATACCCTTAGCATTTTGCTTGTCTGAAAATAATTTTATTTCTCCTTCACTTATGTAGCTTAATATGACTGAATATGAAGTTCTTGGTTGGAATTTCTTTTCTTTAAGGATGCTTAGTATAGGCCCCCAATATCTTCTGGCTTGTAAGGTTTTTGCTAAAAGGTCTGTTGTTAGCCTAAAGGGATTCCCTTTGTACATGACCTGACCCTTCTGTCCAGCAGCCTTTAACATTTTTTCCTTGTGTGTTAACCTTAGAGAATCTGAGGACTTCATGTCTTGTGAATGGTTCTCTTGTATAGTGTCACATAAAGGTTCTTGGAATTTCCTGAATTTTCATTTCAACCTCTCTATAATAGTTGGAGAAATTTTCAGGGACAATATCCTCAATTATGTTTTCCAATTTGCTTACTGTCTCTCCATTCCTTTCTAAGATGCCATTGAGTCGTAGGTATTATCTCTACATAATTCCATGATTCCTGGAGATTTCTTGAACTTGTAAATTGTTTTTTCTTTGTATTTGACTGGTTGTGTTCATTCAAAGAACCAGTTTTCAAGCTTTGAGACTCTTTCTGCAACTTGGTCTATTCTGTTAATATTTTGGATTGTATTAATATTATGAAATTCTTATAGTTGTTTTTTCACTTCTATCAGATTAGTTTGTCTCCTTCTTAAAATGGTTATTTCATCTCTCAGGTCTTGTATGATTGTATTGGATTCCTTGGATTAGGTTTTAACTTTCTCCTGAATCTTTGGCATCCAGATTCTGAATTCTATTTCTGTCATTTCAACAATTTTACTCTGTTTAACAACCATTGCTGGGGAGTTAGAACTGTCAATTGGAGGTAAGAAAACACTCTGGCTTTTAGAGTTGCCAGTTTTTACACTGGGTCTTTCTCATCCGTGTTGTCTGTTATTCCCTCAATGTTTGAAATTGCTGTTTTTTGGATAAGGCTTTTTGCTTTTATATTCTTTGATGCCTTTGAGGGCTTGACTGTGGTATAAATTTGGTTTAATTGACTTTATTTCTTAGATGATTTCAGGAGGCCAAGGCTCAGGTCAGCACTCCTGGGCTGCATATTCTATCTCTGTGAGGCTAGGACCAGGCCCACAGCTTTTTTCCTCTGTCACCTTAAAGTTATGACCTGGTATGCTGGAGAGGTTTAGTGTTCCCAGTCCACTGACAACAACAGTCCAATTTTGGGTGCCAGTAAAAGCACTTTGGCAGGGTATTGGCAGAATGGTGTTAGGTCTCACAAACATGCAGGTGGATGATCAGTGGTAGATCCTGCCTGCATGCAGGCACCAACAAAGCGATGGGGAGAGCCTGCAGGTGAGTGTGCAGTGGTGAGAGAAGGCTGTGGGTTGCTATGCACTGGGAGGTGTCTATTTCCAACAGCTCTCCATCTGTTAGGTGAGGTCTGCTGGCAAAAAGCTATGGCAGTGGCAACTGGCAGGTGCCTCTGCTATGCAACTGCAGCTGTGCTGCAAGAAGGTTTGGCTAGGTAGGTACCCTAGGAGAGACCAGTAGATAAGGAGTTTCTCAGATTAGACTGTTTCCATACCATGAGCAAAATTGTCCTGCTCTGTCCAGATCTGTTGGCCAACAAAGGCTGAAGCCATCTACAGTAATGGCGAGCCATGGGGGATGGGTATGATTGACCCTACTCCACTACAGCTATTCCCACACAAAAAACCTGGGCTCTCCCAGGCTGGAGTTCCGTCTCTGCTAACTCTCCTGGCAGATCTCTCTACCAACTCAAATGTCTATGGGAGTCGAGGATTCCAGAAGTCTGTGGTGAGTGAGAGTAGGCCATTCTACACCTATTTTGCGTACACCTTGCCTAGAAGCCACTCAGGGCCAGAAACAATTCCTGGTGCTCAGCAACCACTGAATGGTTCCTAGCCTCCTCCCCATTCAACCTGGTTCTGAGTCCTCCCTCCACCCACCCTCAATGCCTTTGAAGATCTGTTTGGAGTGCGCTGCCTTCTTGACAATCTGGTTTCTCGGTAGAAGAACCTGTTTCTGGTTGTGTCTAGTTTGTCATCTTGGCTCTTCCATATCCCTTCAAGATATTATCTTAGTTATATTTCACATTTAGGTTTATAATCTGTTTGGACATATTCTTGCATATCACATGACAGGGGTCCAGTTTCATTTATTTCCATGTGGATATCCGGTGGACACTTCACCACTTATTTAAAAGACTACTTTTTCCCTATCTTTTTCAGTTCTAACTTTGTCATATATCAAAGTTCATTACATGTGTCTCTTTCTGTTCTTTTTCTTCTCCACATCTCTTTTCTTGTGTCAATACTATGCAGTTTTAATCAACTGTACCTTTTTAAGTGTTGGCAATTGATCATACAAGTCTAAATTTATACTTCTTCAAGATTGTATGAGTTTTTGTCTTCTTCCTTTACATATACATTTTAGAATTAACTTCTATGACTCACCCCATACACATACTCCTACTGGGATTTTTATTAGAATCTCATCAAATATAAAAATCAATTTTGTTATGATTAACATGCTTACAATATTGTATCTGTCAATTCAAAAACATGAAATTCCCTGTTCTTTATTTAGGTCTTCTCTTATTTTCTCTCAATAGTGTGTTGTAATTCTCTGTGAAAATATCTTAAAATCATTTGTTAGATTCGTTGCTATACATTTAATATTTTCTCATTAAAATTTGTCTTCACAATTAATATTCTAATTGTTGATTGCATACAGAAATAGAAATTTTATATGAAAATTGCAGGTAAATTACTCTCTAAATCACTCAATTTTTAATACTTTGTAATTATATTTCTTTTCATATATACAATAATGGTATTTTTTAATATTAAAAAGTTTTTATTTATTTCCCCTCTGAATATTATTTTGCCTTTTAATTACTGATTTCTTTAATCTTAGTCATGGCTAGGATATGCTGTATCATAATACACAGAAATGACAACAGTGAGCTTCTATGTTTTGTTGCTGACCCAAGGCAGGACATTTTAATATTTTATTAAGTATGACACTTTTTTAGAGATACCCAATATAAAAATTAAAAAGTTTCCATTTATTGTTAGTTTTCCAGTAGTTTCAATTATAAGTGGGAGTTAAATTTTAACAGCCTCTTTTTTTTAGCATCTGTTTAGGTAATCACAGCCTTTTTGTCCTTTATTCTGATAGTAGGATGAAGTAACTTAACTGGTTTTTAGCTGTTGTAAACAAATCTGGATTCCTAGAATAAGAACAAACTTTATCATTCTTTTTGGGCCTTCTCCTTTTAGTTATAGACAAACTTACCTATTACTAAGTTATTTAGACTTTTTGCATATAAGTTAATGAGATACATTGCACACCTAATAACACAGACTAGCCATACAAGAACCAAAAACTGATAAAACTAAAAGAAAAAACAGTATGATTATTTCCTAATAAATGCAAAGTACTTGCAAAATTCACCATTCATTCCTGAGAAGCCTGAACAAACTACAAATAGAATGCAACATCCTCAACTTCATAAAGGGAATCTGTGAAAAATCAACAGATAACTTACCTAATGGTGAAAGTCCAAATTACCCTCCTCTTTCAAGGTCAATGAGGTCTGCCCTCACCACTTCCGTGTAACTTTCTACTAAAGGTTAATGTCAAAATTCGAGGAAATGAAAATAAATAGTATCCGGATTATAAAGAAAGATATAAAGCTGATTTTATTCCCTGATGACTAAATCATACATGTAGATAATCATAATAAATTTTTAGAAAAAATATTTTACAAAGTTGCAGGATATAAGAATAATATATAGGGATTATACTTATATATACAGCAATAAAAATATGAATTTACAATTTAAAAACCATACTCTGAACTATGTAGGGATACTTATATTAAAAATATACAAGATCTATAAAAGTGTATATGCTAATTAATAATGTGTCTTGCCCACTTCCTGTTTATTAAACATTGGACATGTTTTGTATGAGTTTATATTTGTACTACAGAAAACATGGAGTAAACTTTTTTCCCATTCTCAGTGATAACACGAATTTTAAGATATTGCATGTGACACTAGTATGATATCACATAGTAGGAATTCAATAAATGAAAATTGCTGCTTTAAACTTAGTCATAGCAGGCAACAGAATTTTAGTTAAAATAATTTATTTGGAAAAATATTCAGTGAAGAAACAATTTACAGAGGAGAGTGCAGGCTTTAGAAAGCCCAATCTGGTGGTTTAAAAAAAGGGTATCTGATTTCAAATTACAGTATAAGGCTTCAGTAATCAAAACAGCATGGCACTGGTACCAAAACAGAGATGAGATACAGACCAATGGAACAGAACAGAGGCCTCAGAGGCAATGCCACACACCTACAACTATCTGATCTTTGACAAACCTCACAAAAACAAGCAATGGGGAAAGGATTCCCTGTTTAATAAATGGTGTTGGGAAAATTGGCTAGCCATGTGTAGAAAACAGAAACTGGACCCCTTCCTGACACCTTACACTAAAATTAACTCCAGATGGATTAAAGACTTAAACATAAGACCTAACACCATAAAAACCTTAGAAGAAAACCTAGGCAAAATCATTCAGGACATAGGCATAGGCAAGGACTTCATGATGAAAACACCAAAAGCAATGGCAACAAAAACCAAAATAGACAAATGGGACCTAATTAAACTCCAGAGTTTCTGTAGAGCAAAAGAAACAATCATTAGCGTGAACCGGCAACTAACAGAATGGGAAAAAATTTTTGCAATCTACTCATCTGACAAAGGGCTAATATCCAGAATCTACAAAGAACTAAAACAGATTTACATGAAAAAAAAACAAACAAACCCATCCAAAAGTGGGTGAAGGATATGAACAGACACTTTTCAAAAGAAGACATATATGAGGCCAACAAACATGAAAAAATGCTCATCATCATTGATTATTAGAGAAATGCTAATCAAAACCACATTGAGATACTACCTCATGCCAGTTAGAATGGCGATCATTAAAAAATCTGGAGACAACAGATGCTAGACAGGATGTGGAGAAATAGGAACACTTTTACACTGTTGGTGGGAGTATAAACTAGTTCAACCTTTGTGGAAGACAGTGTGGTGCTTCCTCAAGGACCTAGAAATAGAAATTCCATTTGACCCAGCAATCCCATTACTGGGTATATATCCAAAGGAATAGAAATCATTCCATTATAAAGACACATGCACACGTATGTTCATTGCAGCACTGTTTACAATAGCAAAGACCTGGAACCAACCCAAATGCCCATCAAAGATAGACTAGACAAGGAAAATGTGGCACATATACACCATGGAATACTATATAGCCATAAAAAATGATGTGTCCTTTGTAGGGACATGGATGAATCTGGAAACCCTAATTCTCAGCAAACTGACACAAGAACAGAAAATCAAATACCACATGTTCTCACTCATAGGTGGGTGTTGAACAGTGAGAACACATGGACACAGGGAAGAGAGCATCACACACTGGGGTCTGTTGGTGGGGACCAAGGGAGGGACAGCGTGTGGGTAGGGAAGTCAGGGAGGGATAACATGGAGAGAAATGCCAGATGTAGGTGACGGGGGGAATGGAAGCAGCAAACCACATTGTCATGTGTGTACCTATGCAACAATCCTGCATGATCTGCACATGTACCCCAGAACTTAAAGTACAATAAAAAAAAAAGAATTAAAAAAATTTTTTTAAAAAAGGGTACAACTTTGAAGGGGAAAGGGGAGGAACAGTGTTTCTGGAGCTCAATGACTTCTGTTAGCATACAGAAGGAGATGGCCAACAAGAAGAGCCGTTATGAAGTGATTTAGCCACTGCTGGAACTGTGGTAGTGATTCAGTCAAGGAGTCTCTGACATTGTTTCCTCTTGTCTGCTGATAATTTTCTGCAGTCCTATTGGGTGAATTTGATCTGAAGCCAGAAGACAGGGAGTTATGGGTGATGCAGTTCTGTAAGTCAACCCTTAAAACATACGGCAGAAAAGAAAGGGACAGAAAGGACAGAAGATGAATCAGGGAGCATTAAAAGAGGATAACCTGCACAATTTCTATTCTCTCCAGAAAGAAAGTGATACTATGAGTGCCAATGTTCTCAGCTTCATTTGTCTTCAAGCCACCTGGCTCTGTCTAAGTTCAGTACCCTTCAACAATTTGGCCATGTCTGTTAGACAAATGAGGCTGCAAGCTTACTTAATGACATCAGTGGTATATTACCACTTATAATGCATGCTAATTTTTCAACATTTGACATGAAGTAATTAAAATACTATGGAGTAACAGGACCTGTCCTAATTTTCTCATTTATTATGAAATATTATTGAACAAAAGCAAGTATTTCATAGTAACCCATCAATACAGGCAAGTGGTTTAACAGAAAATTCCAGATGAATAAAATAACCCATTGTGCATATTGTAAACTGATTGGTGTGTTTGGCTGAGCTACACGAACAATATTTCACATTACTCTTTCCTGCGTGTACATGGTCAAATTGGGGCCTTTGCACAGGCCAGGCACCTTTATCTAATGGTGACTATTTGTCACCATTACTGATTATTGAAACCTTATCTATTCTTCTCAGGTTGGCTCGAATAAAACCCCAGTGTCAACTTTTCTGATTTCCCACCTAGAAAAAATAGTTGTTCTTTAAAGGTATACTTAATATTTATTATTCTTTTATATTATTTTTCTTCCTATCAGTAAGCAAGCCCTGTCAACCACACTTCTCTACTTTATGAACCCTTTCATTTCCTTCCCTCTGCCTTTGCCTTAGTTTCTGTCAACACACTCTCTTTTCTGGACTCTATAGTATATTCCTAACTTCTCTTGATTTTCCCATTCACATTTACCCAGCAGAGTGACTTTTCTAAAAACAGCAATAGTAACAATAAAGTCCTGTCATAAAACTTTCCAGCTTCAAACCCTTTAGTTACTTTTTATTGACATAAAGACCTGTCTCATTAGAATGAGACCCAGAGCCTTTCAGGATTCATGTTCTATCTTCCCAGCCTCATCTCCTGCCATTTCTCAGAAGCTCTCAAATGCCACTATAGCATTTAGTGTCCTCAACTGGCCTGGTTTTTTAACAGCCCCGTACCTTTGCATATGGTGCTAACTGTACCTGGAAATCTCAGCCCACAACCACCCCAACACCTAGGTCATTAACCTCACCATTTCCTTTGCATTCTTCCAGCTCAGTTCAAGCATTATCCAGTTCATGAATCTTCCTGAATGCTCCTTTCTCACTCCATATTTTCCCAATCTGTACATTAAAAGCATATGATTTTCTGTCCTGCATTATAGAAAGATGCTAGATACTGAGTTCTTTGAGGGTCAAAGTTGTATCTATTCTCCTTTGTGTCTCCAGAACTCATCACATTGTCTGGCATCTGTGGGTACTCAGTAAATGCCTCCTGGGAAAAAAAATAGAATTGAATTCATGGATTTAGTCTATCTAATAATTGAATTTTATTTGCTCTGCCTGGTGTATGGCATAACAAAGACCCTCTCCTTGAACAAACTTTAGTCAGGCTCATCTAAGCCCTTTTCTCAACTAGGCTTCTTCCTTGGGCCTTGTGCTCAGGCTTGTATAGCTCAGTTCTAGTAAGACTCCTGTTAAGCCAGTTTACTGGGAATCCTCACCTTTGATATTTTATTATCCTGGCCTGCCTTCAGGAAGATCTTCGAGTGAGGTCTGTTTAGCATGACTTCCTCCTATCCTTGATGTTTCCTCTTAGTAATTTTCCATCTACCAAACTCCTCCACCTCGCAAATCAATTCTTTGGCTACAAACACCTACTTGTCCTTGCTGTATTTAAAACTGAGTTTAGTTTTACATAGGGAGGTCTCTTTTCCTCTATTGCAACAGTTTTTGAATAAAATTTGTGTCATTATTGTCCAGTTCTAGTTTTCTTTAACACTTACAATTTTAAGTCTCTAAAATGATATTGTCTGGTTATATAAGCTTCTTCAATCTGGCTTAACTCATTTTATGGCATAATCTATGAGTATTAAAAAATGTAAGTTGGTAAGCATTATTCTGGTCTATTAGTAAATCCATGTTACTCCAAACTGTACTTTTGTGAATGGTATTTCCTTTCACTGAATTACCTAATTATTTTGTAGTCAAGAAACCAGTATAACATGGGAACAAAGAATGGCTAAGTTGTCTGAGACTGACATGAAAATGATATTTATGGGGCACTTCTTGGTGCTAGGCACCAAATTAAAAATTTAGGATACAATATTAAACTACACAGACAAATTTCACAGATAAGCTCAGACTGCAATGTGTCTATGGAAACACTAAGCAGGGTGATATTATAGACAACATTGGGAAAGGGCTACACTAGTGAGGGTTACCAAAACAGATGGTGAATGTATTTAACTAACAATGACAAAGGCCTACTGACTGTCCTGAAATTAATGGTGAATTCAGTTGAAATGTTTTATTGCTGAATGCATATTGTCCTGTACAGTGTACTAAAATGGTTGAATTGATTTTAAGATAACAACTCAAAGTGGAATTCCTTGATTCATTCAGGTTTTCGTAAGTATTTAAGTAAATGAATTACAAGTTTCCCCTCATGAAACTTAAAATCTTCTAGAAGAGATATGATACAAATAATTGCACAAATAATCATTTATTTACAAATAAAATTTAAAAAGCTTTATCATGTCCCAATGTTTAAAATCAATGAGGTCTATATTGCTATCTTCAATTTAAAATGAGGCCTATATTGGTATTTTTGATTTAAAATAATCACAGCTTTACTAAAGTAAGAAAAAAGAAAACATGATAGGAATGTGGTATATATCAGACACTGTATAGATACTTTAACACATGCTATTTCATTTGTTTTCACAATAATACTGTGTCTTTAGTGGTATTATGCAAACAATTTTTCTTTAAAGTAACCATTGCTCAGAAAGGAAAAGGAACATGACCTGGATCTCATAACTCTGTATCAGAAGCAGAATTCAAACTAAATTCTGTCTAATCCAAGACTCTTCTTATGTCTTACTTGACGTACATTCTACTTCAAATACCAGAAAAACAAAACTGTAAAAAATTTAAAAAGAAAACCCTAATTTACTTATTTGTGTATTCACACAATGAGGCATTTGGAATTCAAAATTTCCATTTTAGTCTTATCTAGCTTCCAATCAGTAATCTGAATAGATTAGAATTTATGGATCCTTATACAACAACAAAAAACTACAACCTACAAATTATTTAGGTACAACCTAAATTTTCCTGGTAAAACCAAAGATAAGTGGATATTATTGTTATTATTCCCATTTAATTGAAAAAGAATCAAGCCCAAGAATGATGAAATGACTTGTCCAGAAACACACAGCTAATATATGCTAACATCTACAAAGCATCTAGACTCTAAAGTCTCTGTACTTTCTCCAGTATGTCCTACTATAGTTTTTCATTGTGTAATGTCTAAATTTCTATCATTTTCAATTTTTATTTATCAGCAAAATGCATGTTTTAAGAATACATTTTGTTTCGTTATTAGGTATAAAGTATTTTTGAGTTCTTAAAACATTTCTACTGTAAAGCAAGAGATTATCAAGCTCATATAACAGTTGTTATCCTTAAAATATGCAATGACTTCCAAATTATCTTGCCAAATGAGTTCAGCAACAAATGCCCTGATGGTCATAACATTAATATAATCATAAAAATACCATTACATTAATTAGAACTTTGTAAATGCTGTAATTAAGATATTCTGTGACAGCTGTCTTTCCTGTCCCTGAGCCTTCATAAGAAATCTCCTAACACCACTTATTTCTGAACCATCATCTGCCTAGAGCTGGGAGAAGCCATCTGTTAGTATATTTGAAACGTTAAGTGACAAAGGGGTTTCAAACTATTATATCCCTCAGAATCCTTTTTTTAGGGAGAAAAAGAAGCAGCACTTGGAAACCATTTCTCAGTGATTTTTTAGCTAGACCTAGCAGGGGAAATAACTAGATTTATTTTTAATCTTGCATCAGTGTTCAGTGGTGGAAACAGAGAGGGATTTGGAGTGAGGAAGATCTGACCTGATTGTTAGCAGTATGACCAAAGGCAAGTTACTCAGCTTTTCTGAGCCTCAGTTTTCATCTTTATGGTGGGGAAATATCATAAATGAGGATAGTCATGCCTACTTTTCATTATTGTAGAGAAAGTAAAAGGATACATTTCAGGTGTAATGCCTTATAAAGTTTCTACCAAAGGCTAATTTTATTTCAAAGTACCATCAGAATGACCTTAAAGAAGATATAGTGCTCAACTTTTTCCAGCTATTTCATGCAGCTTTAGAAAAGGTGTTTGTCTTCAAAACTACTTCTCAGGTCCTTAGGTCACATTATACTTATATTTATTAAACCCAAGAGGTAGCAGGGAGAGTTTTACTTAATATGCAATAAAGAGGAATTCAATATCTATTATAATCCACCTTTTCTGATTTTAAGCAAATCACTTTACTCTGATACTGGTGAGCCGGGGGAGGTCCCCAAATGCCAGTAGGACATTGACATTGTCTCATTCAAAAATGAGACAGAAAATAGTGAAAGTAAGGAGATTTATTGCAAAGTGAAAAGTACCCACTCAAGAAAGGGGAGTGTGGGTGTATTCAATAGAAAGTCAGAAGCAAGGGAACTTGGTGCTGCTACCTTTACGGGTTTCTTTAACTAAGGGGTGGAATATTCATGAAGATCCCTGGAAAAAGTTAGAGATTTCCCAGACTGTGATGTCACCCATTTTTACATCAAATATGGCTATTCTTGGAACTGTGATGGCACTTCTGGGTGTGTGGTTTAGTATGTCAATGACCATACAAAGGGGTCCTAGGTGAAAATAAGGTCAAATCCAGTACTATGTTAGGTACAGTAGTTCTTAGCCAGAGTGGTCCACACCACGTTTTTGATAGCCCCTACCTTCTGCAGCTATTTAAAGTTTCTTTTTGCCAGTCATGTGAAACTGCTGCCTGAATTTTTTATACTCCTGTGACCACTCTGTTTCAACTGGACTTCAACTAGAAAATGATGGAAAACTTAGGGATGATTTACAGTTTTACTGTTAGAAAAATAAACTGAAATAGCAATACTATTTGGCTCACATTTTTAAAGTAGCTTACTTTTTAATTATTTAATCTCATCTTGGATGTTTAATTATTCATGTTGTTATTATGAGTTTCGATGAGTCAGTACTGTTCACACTCAGTTAATTTCTATTAAATTTTAATCTTCATAGCAGTTCTATGGAGTGGATAGTATTACCAAAACCATTTTTGGAGATAAGAAGGCTAAGTCTTGGGCTAAATGACTTGCTCAGTATGATACAATTCTAAGTGACAGAGCCTAGACAAATTATAAAAGTAACTCACAGCAAAGTGCATGATTTTAATATTTTTGCTAGTGCTTTGCAACCTCCAAAATCCTATGAAAGTGGAAAACATTTGTTTTACAAGAGAAAGGACCAATGATTTCACTGGCATTTTTTTTTTTTTACCTCTGTATGGTATAGAAAAGCATTTCTTATTGATATGGAAAATAGTAAACATATAAATAAGACTTACTACATGTTTTACATAATTAACTCAATCCTGCCAACACTAGGAGATAGTGACTTATTTTTCTTACTATATAAAAGAGTAAACTAAGGCAGGGAAAGGCTACCTCCCAGAGGCTGTTAGAGTAGCTAGTTAGGCACATATAATCAAGGAAAGCAGGGAAGGAGAGACCCCCTGATCCCATAATGTCCATCAGGAAACCATCAGGTGATTATTAAACTGTCTCACTAAAATAATAATTGGTCACAGCTGGCACCAGGAAAAGCCGTCTCCCAATAGATAGAAAAACCTGAAGTTGGTGATCAGCACCTTTTCAATAAGATCTCAGGAGTTTGGCAAGTGGGCTGAAGCATGAATACTAAGAGGCACAATGGTGGAGTTTAATCAGTGTATGAACTTCCTCTAGGGATACTTGACTGGTGAGGGAAAAACACCTCATATGAGCATGCATACAACTTCAGTAAACAATAACCTAATATTATCTGTCTAGTTGAGAAAATGAGATTTGATCAGCACAAATATGGGGTAAGGACAATCTACACAATTTATGTTTTACTAAACCTAGCTAGATTTCTCTGGCAATTGTAAGTTCTTGCTTTTTCTTGAATAACATAAAATTAATGGCAAAAAAATGGAGAAATAAGGTAAAACTAAATAGTATCTTACAGGTTAAGAAGGGAAACAAGCCATTATAAATTCTGTATTACAACTAGAGAAACTCATAGAAATCCATAATCAAATAAGAAGCTGAGGAGAAGATCCAAAAATTTAAGATTAAAGGAAAGATGAATGAGATGAAAACAATCAATGAAACAGTTTTAAAAATTTAAAATCAAATAACAAAATTAAAATAACATTAAAGGTAGTAAATATCAAAGGTAACTTGGTGGGGAATTGAATCAGAATGTAGAGGACAAATTTGATAAGTTTATGAATTACATATTAAAATACAAAAATAATAAGAGAATAATCTGAAACAATGAAAATTGAAATCCGATGTAAGATTTATTACTTATTCTGTGGTACAAACCAGACTAACTACGATAGAAACAATAGTTAAAATATAATAAGATGATACTTCCTTGAGCTTAACAAAGATTCATGGATATAAAAGGAAAGGGCTTCCCAATTTTTAGATAAATTTAATTGCTCTTTGTATTAATTATAGACATAACAGGCAGCTATATTGCTCAAGTTCAATGGGGTGTAAATATTTCAGGACCATATTGGAATATTCTCTAATCTAAAATGAGTGAATGTAGAAAGGTGGAAAGAAGATAAAAATGGTATAATCTGGAAAATTAGACCACTTGTTTTTTACTAGAGCAATGGTGATGATTATGTGTTTATCTTTGAAAAATATATATATCTACCCTGAACACACTCTCAGGGTACTGTGCCTGAATAACAGCCTGATGACACACTCAGGAACACAGAGATCTTCAGGCTGTAATCAGGCTGTTATTCAGGCAGGTGCTTCATCAATACAGGTGAGTTTTTGAGACACACCCTTAGTTAGGAACTACCAATTAAGACAATGCTAATAATGACCCAACTGGAGGCCTGTGTCAGGTGTTCTATGATGGTTATCTTTTCTAATATTTATGATTGCCCATTACGTAGTAATCACTGTTATTTTACAGATAAAAAAAAGTCACCCCTCTGAGAGGTTAAATATTTTAGAAGTATATAGGATTTTTCCTTGGGCAATGCCCTCAATACCCATTTGAAGTAGATATTTTCCCTTCCCCTTTTCAAATAAGAGGTTAAGCAAAATGTCCAAAATTATAAAGCCAACAGGTATTAGATCCAGTACTCAAGAGTTTTTGACATTTAATTACATCTACAGTATCAAAACCACGATTTAAACTGATGTCCATCTGACTTCACAAATTTTACCCTATTTAAGTAACTATTCAGGAAATGAGGAAGATATCTTGAAGTTTGACTAAGTATGGGCAGCCCAAAGGACTGTGTAAATTTTTCAGCATAACAGAGAATGGGGTTCCAGACTAACTTTTTATAATTCATTGTTTTTTGTACTTACAGTGTATGTACCTTATTTTGTCCCCTAGTCCTCAAAGTTCAAATCACTTTCTATAATTCTCTCCATTTATCTCCTTACTGCGTACCAACCAGAGAACTGGATGTAGGAAATATTATTCAAAGATTGCCTTTAGATTATAAAGTAACTGTAAGGAATGATTTTATTTATACTTCAGTGAACTGAGTGGTTCCCAATGAGTCATTAAGTCTGAAAGTGGCAAGAATGTACCAGGAAGCTCCTTAAATATTTAAAAGATAATAGAAATAGTAGATGGTGGTACAGCACAGTATATTGGAAAAAACGTGCTGGAGTTGGTTTCAGAAGACTGAGTTTTTGTCTCAGGACTTTCTAGCTGCCTAAATATAGCTAAGCATCTTTGACCTTTGAGTTTCCTTGTTTATAAAGTGGTATAACTACCTCACATGACTGGTTTCACCAAGACTAACAGTGAGATATAAAGCCATCTAATTCTCTTTTTCAATTGATTGTTTGGGGAATATCTAGTCTGAGCCACAGTGTAATATCATTAACTGACTTAACTCACTATTCATTTATGTGGCTCAATTTTCATTTGGCTTCATTATGCCTCTCCTGACATGAAGATCCCCCTTATGTACAATACGTTTAGCTAAACAATTTATCTGTAAATTGTTCCTAAGTTTTAAAAAGTGGTCTTTGTTAAGAAGATCTACTTAACATTGAGTTCAATTCTATACTGGGCACCATAAAATGTATTTTCTCTGGAAACAGAAATTAGAAGTTTCTCTCTAGCATTCCTACTAGAGTTATGAGAATTTCAGGTTTTGCTACTGTAAGAAGAGCTTGAAGATGATCCAGACGATGTCTTTATTTTTCAAAAATGACAACAATACCAATAAAAGTAAAATCACTTAACCTAAGTCATACCCTTATTGGTAGATCTTGAAGTTCCACTAATATCTCCTCTCCGACTATTGCTCATTGTGTTTATCCATGCTGCTAGAGCTGAATTCAGTCAGTAAAAAATGACAAGCCATAAGACAGCTTGTTTGGAAGTCCTGCTCTTCTTCAATTTCATTACTGATGTTAAAGTTTCTGAATCACTCAAGTACAAACATGCAAACTTCTTGAGTCCACTCCAGAATGTCTCTGAAAGTTATCAAACTCACAGGCTTGCAAATTTTATAAGCTTATCATAATCTTAAATTATATCTTTTATCAACCTTCCCAGGGACTTAGGGAATTGTGTTGAGTCAATACAATTGCATTTATAATTCAGACATCTTAAGCATAATTATATTTTCTCTTGCTTCCACCAATCATTGTTCAATTTTTAATAACTCATTGGACACTGATCAATTTCAAGGCCATTGACCTTGAATAATTGGGCAGGTGCCACCAGATTTCTGAATGCTGTAAACAAAAAATTGCTTATGTTTTAGCATGTAAAATGTTTTTGAAAGAAAGGGAATGGGTTTCTGCTTCAAAACATTCTAACATAAATAAATAGTCCTAAACTTAAGAATTACAAATTTCAGTGTAAGGTGTTTTCTGCTTTGATATTTTGGATTCTGAGTAGATGCTCTCATCATGAGTTTAGGTGTTTTTGACAGAACCAATTTAAAACCCCATAATATCTGATTTCAGCTTTTTATAATGATACCATTCTTCATGAATTTAACCAATTAATGATGTCAATTTAGATAAGATTGTGGATTTTTACTCAAAAGTCATAAGTAGTAGTTTTATGGATAATGAGAAAATCAGATTAGGCCTATTTCTTGCTCAGCATCTGCAAATGTATGTTTATTACATTGGTCATCATTTATTGAAAGTCTACAATGTAGTTTAACCACATCATATGTTGATTAGAGCTATTGGTTCTGAAGTCACTTAGCCCTAGGCTCTACTTGCTGTTTACATCTCGGTAAGTCTCTTAACCATTGTGAATATCTGTTTTTTTAAAATCTATAAAACCTGACTAATATCAGTTTCATGGGACTGTTGTCAAGAATCAAATATGTAAGACACTATGCTCAGGTTTTGGCAAATTATAAGATCATAATTCATGTTCTATATTAGTTTTCTTATTGTTAAATATTCATATCTGCAAACTGTCCTGAAAATTATTATCACTTCAGTAAGATTAATTTATTGCCCCCAGGTTGCACAGTGAGTAGGTGGCAAAATTGGGATTCAAAACCATATATCTCATTTTACAAGTTATAATCCAGATCTGTGAGAATCTGTTTCCTATAATCTTACTGACACATGATAGCATCCTCCTACTTTTTGTATTAAATTGTTGTGTTGACATCATATCTAATTTCCACCATACCTTTTAACTCAATTTTCAAACAAATCAATAGTGTTACTGGGAATTTACTAAAAAGTGTAAAAAAAAATCTATGTTTTTGTCTATTAATATCTTATTGAAAAACCACCAGTATACCACAAAATGAAAATATCTTCTTGAAAGTATTAGCGTCAACTTAGAAAGATAATTAACTCTGAATTGGACTGACTTTTATAATCTATGAATCCTTTACATGTCAAATAATTTTGACATGAAGTAGACAATTTGTTGTTCTTTGTTTTTATTTTTCTACTATACTTTTACCAATAATTTGTTTCTATATCAATCTCCATTCTCGAAATCTCACAATGACTTTCATTGAACAACATCTCAAACATCTCAAATGTATTATTCATGAGTAATCAAAATTGAAAAAATGTATGTATTTTCTACCCTCAATGAATTCATAGTCAGCGATAAAGACTGACAACTAAACAATTTCAGCACATACAGCATGTGTTACAATTACAAAAAGCACAGGGTAAATGAAGGGACAGAGAAGGGCTTCTAAGTCAGCCTTAGGTGGCAAGGTCAGAAGAGGAAGAAAGCTACCATGAAAAGATCATAAGAAGAGATATTGACTTTTAAAAGTAGGAAAAAGGGAAGGAAAATGTTAAAGATCCCCTCATATGTGTTCCCGTTAGTAAAAGGAATGTTTAAACACTTGGAATGATTTATAATCACTGACTGCCAGAAAGTTTCAATGCCAGAACTTTGAAAATAGCTGAAGCTCTTTTAATGCCAGCTGAATAACAGTTTAGTAATATTGTCCTTGTGTATTTTAGCAGTTTAATCATTCTGCTAAATTGTCTTAACTTGATCTTTGTTGGTGTAGGGCAGCTGGCTTAGCATGTGGTGGTAGGTACTATTAATTTGTAAAATACATGACACAGCAACTGCTTAAAATAATCAATAAAGTTATTGTATGTCCTGACTCATCATGTTCTAGTTTACATTAGCAATGCATATTTTTACATATATTAAAAGAGGATCAGGGGATTTACAGTAATCACAATGAAGAGACAAAATTGACAAATAGTAGTGTAAAAAATCAACAGTGATAATTATATGAACAAATTTTGTAAGTCACATTTTAGTCACATTTCTAACATATGTCATGAGGAAAGTATGCAGTAAAAATCAATAATAATAATTCAACAATGCCTTTACATTTTAGAGCACTTGAATTTTAGTTCATTTTTATAAATTAATATTCTTTACCCTCATCGCTATGATGTGAAATATGCAAAAATATAAAACATGTCTGCTTTGCTGTTAGTACAATAGCGATGTGTAGATTAAGTACCTAGCAGTATCAGGTACTTAAAAATAACATATAATTGAATGTTGCTATTCTTTTTATAGGTTGAATTCCAATCATCAGCAGAGATTAAAATGGTGGCAGTAGCCTAGGAAATCACTTTAGTTCAACACACCTTAGGAATGCTTCTGGGAAAAAAAAAGAAAAAAAACTAGAGGGAGATCCATTCATGCAACAAGGATTAATTGAACACAACAGTATAAGAACCATTCTAACTGCTAGAAATACAACAATAAAAATTACAGGCGTGATCCTTCAGAAAGTTTGCATATTATTCAAAGAATATAGCCATGAAAATACATTGAAAAATACTGGGTACTGTGAGAGAAGATAGACAACAGAGCATAAAAAAAATTTTAATCCATGTTAAGAAGCTTAGATTTTACTCTAAAACCAAAATAAAGCTCTTTGAAGGATTTTAGCAGGGAAGTGACAGAATTATATTTGTTTCTAGAAAGATCATCCAGGCTTCACAAGGAATATGAATTAGTGGAAATAGACAGAAAGATTGGTTAGGGAAGAGAATTTTGTAGTATCCCAGGTGATAGGTATTACCAGTGGTGTAGAAGTAGGATGGAGATAGACATATTTTTAAAATATTATGGAGAAAGAATCAATAGGAGTTCCTTTTTTTTTTTTAATAAAGTGGATGATTAGAATTGGAATAGAGGTTTCAGCATAAATGCATTTTTAAAATACAGATACATATTTTAAGTAGATAAGACACATACAGAGATGCCTAGATATATGTGTGTGTGTGTACACATATACCCTATCTCTGTTTATTGAGAGAAACTGGGAACAAGGACATCATAATAAAAATGAGCCCATCGCACACCAAAATGTGGTTTCTAATTTAAAATTTCCACTAAATAAATGAATTTAGAAAACTCAGACCGAAACAATTCTTCTGAAGAAATAGCTAATCCTAGGGCTGAAATTGAAAAAGTATGAGATAAGTCTGGTTCATTTTATTGTAGGAAAAGAAAAAGTTTTCAAAGTCTGTTTGAGACATATTCAAAAAACACAGCTACTAAATTGAAGGAACTCCAATAAGCCAATGCGGGGTGGTTTCAGCATCTAAAATCTGAGTTTATAATCAATGGAATAAAATAAAAATGCAATAGCACAAACAAATATGAATAAATAAATGAGAAAGAAGGGATTTATATATATTAGGATACCAACTGCTGAGGATTGAATGATGGAATTAGAAATGATCAATGAGCAAGCATAAGAGTAACAACCGATTTCATCATAAATCATCACTGAAGGTTAAAATTAGTAAATTAAAGTTTGAGGGGTAACAAGATATTTATATAGTCTCAAAGTATCTCCCTATAAGGTACCTATTAATTTCAAAGAGAAAAATATAATGTTACAGTGGGGAAATCTAACACCACCTTAAATAAATGATCAAAGTTAATATCACAGGAAATGAGACAAATCAACATGTATTAGTATAAGAAGAACACGTCAGTTCTGTGACTTTTCTGCCAAAAAAAAGTGTAATCAACAGCCAATATAAGGCAACATCAGGCAAACACAAATTGAGGGTCATTCTACAGAATAAGCACTCTGTATTCTTCAAAAATGTCAGTCATAAAAGACCAAAACAAAACTATTTCAGATTAAAGGAGATTAAAGATTTGTGATAAATAATTGCAATGTGTGATCCCAGATTAAATATCAAAGGCAAAAAATGTACACACATGAACACAATATACATGTATACACAAAAAATGTTATTGGAATAATTACTGAAATTTGAATAAGACCTATGGCGTCAGTTAAGTCTTTTACTATATCATGGTTATGCAAGGTAATTATTTTATTTGTAATAAATATATTGAATATTTTAGGGGTTAAGGGCCTTTATGCATATTAGTTGCTCTCAAAAATTGAGAAAAATAATAGGTGTATGTATATTGTCAATATTTATGTACAAATCATATGTATAAAAAAGTAACATGTAAGAGGGAGAATATGATAAAGCAAATGTAGTGAATTATTGATAATTGAAAAATAATTGGTGAAGGGTATATGTTTATTCTTTAAAAGAGTTTAGGAATTTTCTGTAAGTCTCATATTATCCCAAAATGAAAATCTGAAATCATGAAACAATACTTATTGTAATTTGTCATTACAAAAGTGCAAATTTAATCCCAGCTACTCATGAGGCTGAGGCATGAGAATCACCTGAAGCCAGGAGGTGGAGGCTGCAGTGAGCCGGAGATTGCACTACTGCACTCCAGCCTGGGAAACAGAGTGAGACATTGTCCAAAGAGAGAGAGAGAGAAAAAGAGAGCAAATTAAATTGCAATTAGATACCACCAGACATATCCAAATGACTACAATTTAAAAGCAAATGACAATATCAAATGATGGTGGTTATGCAGAGCACCTAGAACTTTAACACCTCACTAGTGAGAGTGCACAATGGTACTTCCACTTTGGAAGACAATTTGGCAGTTTTTTATACAATCAAACATACACTTAACATATATCCCAGAATTTCTACTCTTAGGTAGTGAAATGAAAATCATATCTACAGACAAAAATGTATGTTAATGTTCAAAAGTACATTATTTTTAATCGCCAAACTGGAAACATTTCAAATGTCATTGAACTAGAGACTGGATAAATACACCATAGTACTAACATAAAGTGCAATATTACTCAGCAATAAAAGGGAATTAACATGGATACTTGCTAAAACATGGATGAATCTCAAATGCATTACACTAAGGAAAATATGTCAGATCCAAAAAGCTACATACTCTATGCACACATTTTTATGACATTTTTCCAAAGTAAAAACTGCAGGAATAGAAAATAGATCAGTGATTGCTAGAATCTGGGGTGGAGAAAAAAGCTGACTGAAAAGTTTCACCAGAGAATTTTGGAGGCTGATGGATGGAGCTGTTCTTCATCTTCATCATTGCGGTAGGTGTACAATTGTCAAAACTCAGAAATTGCATTATAAAAGGGATCATTCTCCTATATGTTATACCTTAGTAGAAAGAGAGAGCAGAAAGCAAAAAATTTTTTAAAATATAAATTGACTCACCTATGCACACACAGATTTTTTTTGAGTCGGTTACTCATCTTTCAACTTCCGAGACAAGGAAGTTATTTCCACTATCTACCAATAATTTATTACCAATAATGTTAGATCTCTCATTCCAGTTTAGCAGGTTTCTGGAGGCACTGAGGCCTGGTATGACACAAGGTTAAGACACCACTCTCTTGTGTAATGTAGTACATGGAGCCCAAGGAGAAAAAGTGAAGAGAGAGAAAATTAATACAACAAAGTTATTAGTTAGGCCAATCATCCAAACACATTGTCCATTTAAAGGAACTAGATCATGAGAGAATGCACCCAAATATTAAATAAGTCAGTGTTTTGGAGACAGCTTCCAAAAAAATTCCTTGGAATGAGGAGAGAGGCTGCATCAGGTATTTATGGAGTTCTCTTGTTGTTGTTATTGTTTTTATGTGTTTGTTTGTTTGCCCAAGGAAGAAGAAGCCATTTAAAGTATTTCTCCTTGAAAAAAATAAAAGACTTTCTCTGTGAAAGATACCAATCTCACTACGGAGTATTCTGAAAAAGCAGTTATGATTCCACATCTGTTTCTGCACCTTTTGCCTTTTCTGGTGGATCAGATACTAGAGCTATCTGAGGAATTGTGTCATATGCAGCACTGCTTTACCATCCAGAGTTATTCAGGCAGATCACAGAGATGCAGGATGAAAAAGAAAAATTTTTCCTTGAATTGGTTTAAGCTGAAAGTGTGGAAAGAAAAGTGGTAGAAAATAGACAGCTGGATTTTGAGGAGGTCCTTAATCACTTTGATCATCTTGAAGGATGCCAAATGGCAGTTCTCCAGCAGTCTACATTCTCAGTAATGGCAGTGGTACTGGAAGGTTCACAGCAGTGTATGAAACATCTGCATATAAGGACAATACTTCCATATGTGGTATACAGTTACAATTCTAGCCATCAAACCAAGAATAGACAAACTTGCTATAACTTGGAAGTAGAAAAATGATTTCCTATGTTCTTTCCCAGCCAAGCAGAGGTAAAGTCTGATACACTGCATGTTTAGAATTTGATCTTGTGAGAAAACATTTGTTATAAATTGTATATAGAATTGAAAGCCTGTGGCAGCTCTTTCACTGGACTCTGTGGCCTCATGTATTAGCAGACAAGGAGACACAGCACAGAATTGTGTTATCAACATTTGACAATTTTCTGGCCTTATCTTTTAACATGGTGTTCAGCCTGTTTGGTGTTCTATCAAATCCTGATCCTTCTTTCCATGTTGATTTTTTTTTCATATACTACACTGCCTTATAATAAATGGGATAGAATAATGGGTGGGTCACCCTGCCAAAGAAAAGATTGCAAAGTAATGCAACTTTCTGAAATTTAGCAATTCTGATGTGGCATTGATTCATTGATTATTTTTGTCACTAAAATAGTTAATAAATGTTATTACTAGGTCATTAATGGCCCTGCAATGGTATTGTAAAATTTGTTAAACTATGTTATAGGAACTTATTAAATGTATTTTTATTGAATGTATTTTTGAATTTACTATTATAAGTATATAATTCTTAAAAATTTGTAGAAGGCAGTAAAAATTACTTTTTTCCAATGGAGGTAGTCATCATTGCTGAAACAAAAGCCTAAGTGCACTCAAATAAGCACTTAAATCTTTCTTCAATTTTCAGTATTTTAGGATTAAAAGAGAAAGTGAGGCGAGAAACACATAATAATTTTCTGATATGCATAAAAGTACCTTACATTAGCAGAGAGGTAAGGCAGTTTGCTTATTATTACAGAACAAATTATTGACATAACTAGAACAAGAACACACTCTCCTGACCTTAATTGAAATAATTTAAAACACATGGCCTTACCCTATATTCATAAAGCAAATAATAAAAAATTATAAGGAATAATAGCTTTGAATTTAATTAGAAGTATTTTGGTCACTTAATAATTTCTTCAAACAAAAAACTACTAAAACAACAGTGGACCTTATCTATTTTCAGAGTGGCTGAGAAATCCCTGTAATTTTTCTGATGAACGTGCTTATAGGAGTCTCAGAGAAGGGATGAAATTAACAAAAGACATATTTACAAAAGATTGCGTTTTGCAAATTATGTTACTTAACAAGAATAGAGCTTACTTGCTAGACTTTAGCATCACAGATTGGTACGTGTCTTTTTTGTTTTGAATTTACAATGAGTCTCCTCACACAGAATTAAAGCAATAAAGAGCTTAAGAAAAAGTTTTCATTCTATATCACCTCTCAATTTACTGAACCATCTGTTAAGACACTGCCCTGAGTACTTATATATGTATTATCTGATAAAAGCTACATAATGCTTCTATGCAGAATTAACTCATTTATTCATTCATTCAATTAATCATCAACAGTTGACTAACTACCCTGGCACTGTCCAAGGTACTGAGAACACAAAGATTAAGTTCTTTGAGCTTTCAGGAAATTGTACTCTTGAGAGGGAGTCAGACAAGGAAACTAGCCATTTCAAAAGAGTAAGGTAATACTCTGTAGGAGATGAAAGCTGAGGATTGTGCTAGGGTAAGCAAGAATAGCACTGAAGCAAGGTGCAGGAAGATAAGGTGTTGTCACAGAAGGCTTACTGAGCTGAGTAATAAGGAATAGGCAGCAGAAAAGGAATATTTGGGAAAGGAACAGTGGTGACATTACTAAAGTCAAAGAATCAAAAAGGTGTTTTTATGCTCACTTTTCATTTGTGGAAGCTGAAGCTCAGAGGAATGAATAACTTTCTCAAGGTTACACAGTGGCTATGTGTTAAGCGCTAGTAAATTTATATAGGTTTGTACACTATCCTAAAGTATGAAATTTGCTGCCATTAATCAGTAATACCAGCTGTTTTTATTTCCATATGTTTATATCTACTAAGTTTCTGAGTGGAGACATATTTTTCAACATTCTCCTTATAATATTTCATCATCTGTACTACCTTGTTCCCTTCTGCATTCTATGGACCAGTGAGAAGAGAAATAAAGACTGGAGCAGTGCATTATCCCAGTGTTTGAACTATAAATAAAGAAGTGAAACATCACGTTCCAAGGGATGCTGTACATATAGCCAAGAGGAAGACCTGCATTGAACATTTCCAGAAATAATTGGAAGCACACATGTTTTTAGGAGTAAGTATCCAAAAATGTTGGTTAAAGTGCTTCCTTTCAAATCAGAAGTCTCATGCTGTGTTCCCAAACAGCTACTCTACTTTTTCTGAATTATCTTTCACAGAAAACATCAACATCTTCCTTCCCGTCTTTCTGATTTAGTCATGACCACACCCAGTTTACTTTAGGTGGTCACTAAGAGTCGTTCTTCCCTAGTATCGGCACATGTGAATGTGCATACACACACCACACAACCCCCTTTTCTTTAGGTTTTTACCCTATGTGGCATAAAAATGAAACTAGTGCTTTGGACTACAAAGATCTGTATGATCTGGTCCCTTCCTCCTACTCTTGTTGCAGAAATTCCAGAGACCAGAGAGACCAACGGGTGAAACAGGAGGATTTTATTTAGGTGCACCACCTCAGTGGATTTGTATCTGAAAACTGAGCCCTGAACAAAGACAGGGCCTGACCTTTTATACGTGAAGTACACAGTGACATGAAAACAAGTTTGCAGGCATAGAACAAAGACAGTTTGCCAAGCAATGACAGGCACATGTAGCACACAGGCACATGCCTGCTATATGCAGAGCTCAAGGATCCTAGCACTAGCACGGACCTTATTTGTTGCCTTTTGTTACAGCGCCTAGATGTCTGGAGTTTAGCTTGCTGGGGCATTTTTTATGACCTTTGCTGTGTTACAGAAACTTACACGAATACAAGAATTTATAAACTTATAAAACTTGCAAAGCAGAGTACAATTCAACGGGAGGGGGAAGGACTCAGGGAAGTTTGTTTATAGAAGAAAAATTTAATTTTGCTCCTCTTTCCCGCATTACTCCAACCTCATGTCAGGCTCAATTCTTAGTTTCTCTGCTGTGCCAAGCTTTTATCTGCCCTGGGGCTTTTTAAAATGTTGCTTCTTTTAGTTCCTGACATAGCTGACTCCTACTCATTCTTTAAGCAACAGCTCACATCCTCAGAAAAGTCTTTCTTTACTGCCCTGGTCTTAATTAGGATATCTCTCTTATTTTATTTCAAATAATACTTTTTTTTCTGATAACCTTATACATTATACATTCTTGGTGGCTTATTATTTTAAATGCACATGTGTCACATGAACCTACTGAGAACAGTAAGTGTGACTTTGGGATTCAGCACTCAGCACGGGCCATATAATCTGTGATGTTCAGTGGAAAAAAAGGATAAGTCTCTTATTCAAAGTTATAAGAATTTCAAGACAGAGATGGCAGAGTATTAAACCAAACAAAGCCAGCTTCTGAGAACAGGATCACACAGGTCATGCAAACACATGTAGCTGGCCCTGTGATAACCAATATTTGTCTGAACACCATGTGATAACCAATATCTATCTTAACATCTGGTAAAGAAGTACTCAATAAATACTTATTTACCATAATGAATAAATTACTAGATGAATTATAGTGATATGGATTCATACTTGTATGTGAATTACTAATTCAGCATATTCCTGAAGAACATATTTTGAGAAGAATAGAGAAAGAACATAAGGCACAGTGAAACGACAGGAAAAGAGAATAAAATAGAGATAGCCAGAGGCACAAATTTTTACCTTCAAAATTTTGCGTGGAGTTATTTTTCATATACTAAAAAACTTAGAAAAAAACTTTCAAAAAAATTTTTGAAAAGTGAAGAATTTAACTCTTTAGGAAGAAAGAAAATAAACATTCTGAATATGTAAAATATTCTACAACATTCTGAATATATAAAATATTCTATCCTTTCAAATACACTATTCCATTTTAACCTTCCCAACAATTGTGAGAAACAGATGTTATTCTCCATTACCTTTGTTTAAGAAAACTAAAGCTCAGAGAGGGAAGACAATATACTTAATTTCCCAAAGTGAGATATTTTGTGAGCTGGAATGAATTTTTGTACCTAGGACAATACTTCCTGACCTATGCCTAAAGGAAGAACACATTGTGAAATGTCTTCCTTGAAATTCTCCAGGTTTGGTTTTGGTACTTTGGAATGGCTGAGGCCAATTGTGATGACAAAAAGTGTCATCAAGGTAGAACACCACGAGCCTGGGACACACACGGACCTCCAGACCTAGTCTCTCTCATTTGAGGCTTCCTCTGATCTTCTGTGCCCACTTGTATGTACAGAATCAATCAGCTATGAGAAGTCAAAATTATTAAAATTTGATCAAGATCCAGCACAATGCTGAAGGCTTTTGATACAGAAATCTTTTCCCTTGGAATATAATCTAAGAAAATGATTAAACAGTGGAAAATAAAGCAAGATGTTCTGTTCATTGTAACATAACCTATAATGTAAGGGGAGACATTTTATCAATTTCATTGTCCGCTATGATTGTGCAGGACTTTGAATATGAATTGACTTACTCAGTGAGAAATTCAGGTGAATAAAACTTACAGAAAGAAAATTTAAAAATTATAACACATTAAGCTCTAAAAGAACTGCCTTCCCAAATTGTAGTCTAAAATCTTCCTTTCAAAAGTACCTGCTGATTACATGTGCAGGCCCCTACCCAACTATCAACCTCTAGCCCCTGAATTTAATTAAGACTCTTGTATTGTAAAGGGTTTTTCCTCACCCGTATGCATTTTGACTGCAGTGTTTCCTCTGGTTTATAGCGACAAAGATGAGAGAAGTGGTGGTAAACATTCCCTTACCCTGTTCATCCTCTGCTACAGGAATGCAAGGTGATCACCTCACCCACTCTGTAGACTCCAAGCCACATATCTGTCAGTATTATTGGAATAGCCACATTTACCTTCTCTACAATGCCAACTGGTTCTTTTTATTAGTGTTCTCTATTGCATCTAATCAATACTGTCAGGAGTGCTCTTCTAGGTTAGTCTTATGTCATGTCAAATACACAACAGATATTTCTTGCTCAAATAAGGTAACTCTTCTGACTCTTCCAGGGGGGAATCTTCCCTATCTTCCTGACCGGTGTTAGTTTGTGAAAGGCAGGGATTAGAAAAACATTTAAAAATACCACATTCTGTATAGGAAAACAGTAAATAAGGAACTCAAAAAAAGATACAATTGAAGGATTTCTCTATGTTCATACTAGCATGAATTATATGTTTAATATGACTAGGATGCCAATTATTATTCGCACATACTGCATACTCTCAGTATGACTCGCATGTGTAGTCAACATCAACAAGGCACAGTAGTGATTCTTGAAAAGTCAATGGAAGCCAGTATTCACAGGTGGCATTGTGAATGATAAATAGGTTGGATGATGGCTGAATGATGCAGCATTACAAATAAACCCTGCATTAAATAAATGGAATATTGGATAGGCAAGTTGTTCTATGTTTTTTAGGCAAGTAGTTTGAAGAGTTATGACATTGTGAGTAATGATAACATTATGTTTTTTCTTGGTAGAAAATATGAAATTAGTCAGAGATGGCACATTTAACAGTAAAAAACACAGAGATGGTTCCTAGACCTGAAGAGGAACAGAGGTGCCTGGACACTATAAACAATCTTCAGATGCATTTATAAGACAATAAAACAATATATGAGTATCCTTTCTCTACACATTCATGATTTTATCTTCATTGATAAATCACTGTTTCTTACCTGCACCCATACATTGTGTATTATAATTTAAAATCACACTGTTTATATTGACAGATAGAGTCCCCACTACACACACACACACACACACACACACACCCCATAATACAGAAGCTTTAAATCCGCCTTTTCTCTATAGACAACCATACTCTTATAGTCTATACAAAATAATTGGAAAAGGCAGCCATTGTAGCAAAAGAGAAAATAATGCATTTGATTTTTGCATTCCTGGGGAAGCATATGTTCTCAGTGTAAAAGGAGAAAATAAAGCACAATATTTCTTGACCAATAAAGGTAAGCTTTTTTTTTGTGAGGGAAACTGAATTATCTTTTACCAGCAAACTGTGTTTAATATCACAGAAGATAAACCTTAGGCTTAAAAACAGGAGGCAGGCTGTATAGATACGCTCGACTGTGGATAATTACAACAGAGAGTTATACTTGTTAACCTGGTAGTTTAGACCAATGCTTCACAGAAAGTTAAAAGAAGCTCAGTTTCTGCCTGGAGGTTTGTTCTCTGGGTCAAGTGGTATTTCATTATTAGGTCCCACTAGCTGTTGAAGAGTGTTACAGAAGCCACTATTAGTGATGTGGTGTTAAACTAACTCTTCCAGTATCATTATATGGCCACGCACAAGTTGTTTCACCTTTGAGCTGCAGGTGGCTCATCTATCAAATGCAGATAGTGGTAGAACTAGTAGATCTGAATTGTGGCATATAGTCTTATGCTAGTGCTTAGCAGGCACTGAAGACTTTTATATCCAGACATTTAAAAAATATTTAAAGTCATACTTCTTAAGTGCTCTGAAAACATGAGCATATGTTACCACCCATTTCGCAAAATACTTAGTCACAGATATTATTTTGGATCCTTCCCCCATTCTAAAATCCCAGAGAAACCAAGAGGCTTATTTGATACCTGAAAAGCTGGTGTAGAATTTATCGAAATAACACATAAAAGGGTTTTTTATTCCAATGATATCTGTTTATTGTTCTGTGCCAAACTGAGCCTAGATATCTTTGGCTATCTTTCAGAGACTCCCAAGTTCTCCAAAGTCCACCCATCTGAATTCCTATGGGAAAAGGACACCGACAGACAACTGCTGCTGTCTTTCTAATGCCTATCCTCCTCCCCATTAAAGTGAGAGTCGTTTTACTCCTTAGAAAACTTAGGCCTCCATATTTCCAAGCTTTGGAGCTTCTTCTCTGACATTTCCACACTTTTGTAAAGAAGATATTATAATCCAATACACAAGACCCAAGGCTTTAATTTCCCTCAAAGGTGAAAGTGAAGGGACAGAAAGAAAATGTACCTTAATTTATATTATATATCTAAAGCAAGAAGAATAAAGCACAGGATGGAACTGGAGATCATTATGTTAAGTGAAATAGGCAGGGCACAGAAAAGCAAACATTACATGTCCTCACTTATTTATGGGATTTATAAACAAAAACAATTGAACTCCTGGAGATAGAGAGCAGAATGATGGTTACCATAGTCTGGGACAGGGAGTGGGGAATTGTGAGGGAGGGGGAAATGGCTAATGGATACAAAAAATAGAAATAAGGAATAACATCTAGTAATTAATAGTACAACAGGGTAACTAATCAGTCATAATTTAATTGTACATTTCTAAATAACTAAAGGAGTGCAAGTTAACATCTATTTTTAAAGTACCTGAAAACTATCATATAATTGCCATCTCCATCAACCTCATCCCTAATATTCATTCAAACACCAAGTCTTGCAGAATCCACTTCCTCAGCATGTTCCAACTACTCCTACCTCCTTCTAGCCTCATTGCCAACATCCAAGGTCAGGTTGTCATCTGCTCTCAGGTGAGTAAATTCCATAGCCTGGCAAATGGTCACCTCCTCCACTGCTGCTCTTCTCAGATTCTGTCTCCACATAACAATGAAGGCTATTTTTCCAGAATGGGAATATGCACATGTTGACCCAGCTGCTAGAAATCATTTGCCCCTATCCTTCAGATGAAGTCCTATTACCTTACCATAGCCTTTCTTGATGCAATCCTACAATTCCCTCCTGGCTTCTCTCTTATCATTCTCTCAAGTACTTTCAAATATACGTGCTTTCATTCCTTCCAAAAGAGCATATCCTTTCTTCTCTTGAGAAAATTGAAGTTGTTCTCTAGGCCAACTACACTACACCCTCATTCTCTGCCTGGATAATTACTCCCCAGCTTTCCAGGCATCACCTCACTCATCACTTCATCGAAGGGGATTTTTCTGGACTGGTCAATGGGATGTGTTTATGTCAATCATTCGGTAATGCTACACTTTCTTTTATCACTTCATAATTATTTGTTTGTTGCCAATCTTGATTAGAGTGTAAATGTTATAAAGGAAGGGACCATGCTGTCTTGTTTGCCTAGTCTGGTGCCTAAAGTCATGAGTGTTGAATGAATATCCATAAGGAGAATGTATGAAGGAACAAGTAGTGGAATTCTTGATAACCTAATTAAGATTGCAGGTGTTATGAGCAATATTCAATTTTAAATCTATTGTAACTTGCGCATTTCTTTCAATTGTGCTCAATTTCAGAGTCAAACTACCCAAAAAAAGGATTCAATCTTCAGTCAAGAGGCAACACACTTACATATGTTCCATAGTATTTTAAAATTTATTTTGAATTAATTGTGGAGTGTTTCTTCATCCAGTGACCCTATTTGACCCTATGACTCTGTGTCAAAAAAATTAAATATAACGCTGGGGACCGATAAGCAGCCTGCTTGTATGGAGATAATGTCATTGATCAGACACGACAGACAATGAAAAAAATCTGGAATAACTTGGTTATTAGCAGCCTGAGAAACCAAATTCAAAAAAGTTAGCATAGTGTCCAAGACTTTTTTTTTGAGAGAGAGAGTTTTGCTCTTGTCCAAGCTGGAGTGCAATGGCGCCATCTTGGCTCACAGCAACCTCTGCCTCCAGGCTTCAAGAAATTCTCTTGCCTCAGCCTCCGAATAGCTGGGATTACAGGTGTCTGCCACCACACCTGTCTAATTGCAAGTCTTTTGATCCAGCAATCCTTCTCCTTTAGATGTAACTAAAGTAATTATTCAATTGTGAAAAATAAAGCAGGATTTCCTGTTCATTGCAACGTTAACTATAAATGTAAGGAAAATATTTTATCAGTTTAATTTTCCATCATGATTGTGCAGGACTTTTAATATGAATTGACTGATTTAGTAAGAACTTTAAGTGAATTAAAATTATGAAGTTAAATCAATAAATTATAACAAAGTAAGCACTAAAATAAGAGTGCTTCCTAAAATGTCATCTGCAGACCTTATTTCAGAAGCACTTGTTTGTTAAATTATAATAAATTAAGCATTAAGAATGCTTCATCATCTGCAGACCTCCTATTTCAGAAGCACCTGTTTGTTAAATATGCAAATTCCTGAGCTCTAATCCACAACTACTGAAACAAAATCTCTAGAGATGAAAATCTAGAAATACATTTTTCTTAATGTGTAACACATTTTCCTTAATACGTAATTTTATTTAAAAAACAGAACAACAATTTTAGAATAATGTGAACAAAAGTGCACAGAAACCATATCAAATAAAGATTTTTGGCTTTAGTCTTTGCAAATATATGAATGGAATTAACAATCTTTATTTTTTAAATCTAATCTGTAGCAAGACTAGACCAAAATATCCTGAAACTGAGAATCAGAAAATATGGGCCCTACTCAACACTCAATCACTTACATTTAAAGTGTTTACTTAATCTCTGAGACCCAAGAATCACATGTGCAAAATAGAGGAAATAAACTCACCTCACCTGTCATGAGATGATAAATAAGAAATTTATAGATTGTGATAGGATGGAAGAACCACAGTCTCTCAGGTCAGATGAACCTGTGCTTGGGTACTAGTTCTGTCATTCACTAGCTATGTGCTTTTGGGTAAATCGGTACATATTTTCTCACTCTACTTACTCATCTATAAGATAGGTTAAATAATATCTACTTTATAAACCTATATGAACAATTATATGAGACAATAGGAGTAAAGCTACTTGTTGGATGCTAGTTATCATCTCTCTGAAAACAAAAGGAATTTTATCCTCAGCCTTGCCACTACGTAGGTTAGATTCAAACATAAAAACAAAAGGCTGAGATTGATTTCACACTAAAGATCCAAGGCTTTCCAATTACATAATATTAGGCATTCATTTTGATTTCCTTTTCCCCAAATTTTAAAGTCTGTAAACAAGAAAATTATCTTTATTTTTTCCCCTGATATTCACTTTTCAAATTTTTTCTTATAGTGACTTTCCCTTTGAAAAGCCTGCATCATGACTTATTTTGTTTTGTTTTTTTTAATTGTAATTTAGGTTCTGGGGTACATGTGCAGATCATGCAGGATTGTAGCATAGGTACGTACATGGCAAGGTGGTTTGCTGCCTTCATCCTCCCATCGCCTATATCTGGTATTTCTCCCTTCATTATCCCTCCCTACCCAGCTGTCCCTCCACTAGCACCCCCGCTACTGACTGCAGTGTGTGATGCTCCTCTCCCTGTGTCCACGTATTCTAATTGTTTAACATCCGCCTATGAGTGATAACATATGGTGTTTGGTTTTCTGTTCTTGTGTCAGTTTGCTAAGAATGATGGTTTCCAGAGTCAACCGTGTCCCTATGAAGGACATGAATTCATCCTCTTTTATGGCTGCATAGTATGCCGTGGTGTATAAGGGCCACATTTTCTTTGTCCAGTCTATCATTGATGGGCATTTGGGTTGGTTCCAAGTCTTAGCTATTGTGAACATTGCCACAATAAACATATATGTGCATGTGTCTTTATAAAAGAACTATTTATAAT